>PVKE010021619.1:0-26328 GCA_004027555.1 Craseonycteris thonglongyai
TGTCTATTTTTATGCCACTACCATGCTATTTTGAGTACAATAGCTTTGCAATATAGTTTAATAGCAGGCAGTGTCACACCCCCAACTTTGTTCTTCTTTCTCAAGATTGGCATGGTCTCTCAGGGTCTTTTATGATTCCATATAAATTTTAGGATTATTTGTTCTAGTTCTGTGAAAAATGTCATTGGTATTTTGATAGGGATTGCATTAAATCTATTAGATTGCTTTGGGTAGTATGCATGTTTTGGAATTAACTTTTAAAAACACCAATTTGATCACATCTGTACTATTCTTTAAAAGCACAGAATAAAGTCCAAACTCCTGATTTAGCATGAATAATTTTTTTAAAGGTTTGTTGAATGAATTAACCTGAGTATATCCAAATAAAACAGGTGTTAAAAGAAATACAAGAATACTTCTTGGCAATTTCAGGAGATGGATACCATAAGCAAAGGAAGCAGCCTGTGAGAATGTACAATTGGGTCCTATCAAATAAATCTAATTTATATTATTTATTATTTATGAACTGTTTCAAAAAAGCTTTGAGGCAGCTATACTTAAGTGTTGGAATCTGTTGTCTCCAATGGCAGTACTTCTGGATTATTCAACTAGAACATGTGTTATGTTAATTTAAAAAGTGCATACTCTAGCACATTATAAATATATCATTTCAAATTAAAGAGTCCCTAGATTGTAACTACCCTAAGAGGCAGAGGCCATGAATATAGAATTTACTTTTTACATAGCATCTGGCCTAAATATACACAAACTCTTAAATGAGTTTTGACACAGCAGTGATTTTGATAATCTGTGACTGTATCTATAGTAATTTGCAGTGAAGTGGGGTTCTGGTGATTATCCATATTAATTCATTAATATGAATAAATAAAACAGATAAATCACATTCCTCTCAGAATGTCCCTTCCAAAAAAGAGTCTTTTTAGTGAGATATTATTCCAATGTCTATCAACCTTTCTCACATGAATTAGGGAGCCATCAAAGTTTCACTTCATCTTGTTAGTTAAAAAATGAATAAGGATGATGTTTTTAAAAATTCAATTGCATTATGTTGCTGTTTTTTTCTTTTTTAAAATGATTATGGTGATAATTACTATGGTGAGTTTTCCCGTCTCCATGAGCACAAGCATAGCACTAATCAAGCTTTGGTCAGTAATAACTGTAATAACAGTAGTACAGTTTGAAAAAATGAGCAGTTGAGAACTTCTTACTGCTCAATAGAATGGTGGGATGTGGTGGGGGTGGGGGAAGATGTTGATCTTTCAGAGTATTTTCATTGTTTATTAATATTTTCTTTCTTTTTGTTATAATAATAATATTCTGGTAATCCTTTTCTCTATCCTTATCCTTTTGGTGATATCTTGTAGTGGTCCAGATGAGTGAATCAGCATCTGAAGAGGAACCCAAACTTGCTCAGGTACCTGGCCTCACAGGTTCCTAACCATTTGACCCTGAAAGGATTTGATATTTAACATGCTTAGGAAAATTGAGAGGCAATATCATAATCTATTACTTAATTGTTTCTCTTTTTAGTTGAAGTATTCTGCATCTGCATTTTGACTAAACTGCTGGAAAAGAGGGGTCAGCTAAGAAGTAGGGGACTGCTTCTAGTTGGTTGGCATTCCTTATATTTAACAAGCCAGTTATTGTTTGAATTTGTTACGGTAATATTAACTACTTGGTGTGATGTTTACTCCTTATGAGTACTTTTTTTTTTACATAAAAAGATTGCTATGCTAGAGTATAAGATGTTAGTTTTATCTCCAATTCCTTTTGGATACCACTTATTAACACTGCCATTTTCCACTTAGGAAAATGGAAAAGAAGACAAAGAAAAGAAACAGGAAGAACCCACAGTGAAAGATCCTATTGAGGTAGAGTTTTCATGAATCATTGGATTTAATGCTGGAGAGTAAACTGGATAAATTAATTTTCTTGCTAAAGAAGGAAAAGAAAAGATGTGGGAATTCAAACAGTGTCAAATGGAAAAGGGCAAACTCATGTTGTTCGTTAAGCTGACTCATTTAAGTCAGTTGCAGAAAGCTTCCATAGATAAATTATTTGTTAAGAGTTATTATGAATTATAGATAAAGGAAGGTTGCTTTCTAAAATCAGAACTATCACCCTAAGTACAAAACCCATCAGTTTTTAGAGTAACTTTTTTTATCAGTCTGAAAATGTAACTTTTATGTTAATCATTTAAGTAATTTTGTGTTTATAAATACAAGACATACAAGAACATTTTATAGGGGAGGCAATTGAAAATAGTTATATGAATTCACCCTTAACTTGACTAATGTGAATCTTAAAAATATTCTTATTCTTTTAAAAGTACATAAGCATGAATACACAAGCTATTTGCCAGTATTCATAAAACTAACCTTTAATTTCCTTAATTAAGATGAAAATGTTTTTCTTTCTACCATAAGCATAGGTGATTCTAATAATAAAAGAAAGTAGCATTTTCAAAGGTCTGATTTCACTAGTCTGTGGTCTCAAATTATGTTTCTAGAGAGTATTATATAATTCAAGGAATAATGCACATCTAGGACATCAGTTCCCAAGCTGTGGTATATACACCCCCTGGGGTACATGCTGGACCATTCAGGAGTATGTGAAAAATAATCAGTATGGTGAAAAAACAAGTACAGTAAAAAAATGCAAAACATTAGTTATGAAACAATAAATGTTAAGTTTGAATCACCATGAATGGAGACACTTCAAAATTAGGTCACATTAGTGAAGGATGATTGGTGAGGGTGTGGCTATGAAGTTCTACGTTTCTAGAACTTTCCCAAACATACAAATACATCCATAGCCAGACTGTTTGATCAGTTTAGTTATTGATGGAGTAAAAGTAAGTGCGTTATCTTTAATTGTGATTCTTTTCAAGTATTTTTATAAATTTAATGTTTAACATAGTTTCAGTTATTGTCAGTGATTTTTAAGCATGTCAGTTATGGATCAGTGGTTGAAAACAGGAATGGTTAAAAACCCAAAACTTGATGTAGATTATAACCCATCACCAAGTACTTTTCAACACATGTCCACAGCTACGAGTGCACCCAAACTGGAGACAGTAAAAAGATGTGTGCCTCACAAACTACACAGAAGAAAAGCAAATACTCTGAAGGGTATATGAAATATGGATTTTTATTTGTAGGGGATGATGCCTTTGTATGTTATGTGTGGGGAAATATTATCCAATGGTTGTATGAAATCCTCTGTACTCATGCAGCATTTAGAAACTAAACATGCCATGTATAAAAACAAAGAAATACATTATTTCAGCACTTAGAAAAGTGTCCAACTGTTACTTTAGACATGATATCAAGAAAGAAAGACAATGAGAACGCAGTTAAGGCTTCATACCCTATTGCTTATTGCATAGCTAAATGTGGTAAAAAGCACACCATATCTGAAGATTTAATTTTTCTTTGTATTAAGGATACCGTTTGTTTGTTTGTTTTGTATGTTTGGGGCAGACCATGTCTGCAAATCAATACTATCTCTTTTTCAAACAATACAATGTCTCAGTGAATTCAGAAAATGTCTGACAATGCTAAAGCTGTAGTAGCAGACAGAATTAGAAAAAGTAAATTCTTTTCCATCCAGGTCAATGAAAGTGTAGTTGTTGCTGATTTATGTGTTTTGCTCGTGATTGGGATGTACTTGATAGGAGATAAAATTGAAGAAAACCTGTTGCTCTGTTACCCATTGACATAGCATACCACAGGCAAAGATATTTTTAATGCAATCAATGGTTATTTCATTGAAAAGGACATTAATTGGTCAAATTGTTGTGGCGTTTGCACTGTCAGAGGCAAGCCTATGTCAGGTTGTTTTACAGGCCTAGTGGCTGAATTAAAGAAGCAGCCCCTCATGTACCATGGAGTCACTGTTGCATTCATAGACAAAGTCCTGCATCCAAGCCTCTTCCTAGTGAACTGAAAGATGTTCTTGATGAGGCTGTAAAAGTACACTTTATGAAGTCACAACCATGAAACTCCAGATTGTTTAAAGTGCTATGTGAAGAAATGAAGAGCACTCACAGCACATTACTTTTGCATATGGAGGTAAGGTGGCTATCTCATGGCAAAGTACTTACATGGACTTAGACATGAATTCTAGGTATTTTTTGAAGACCATTGTTTCTCTCTTCCTCCATAGTTTCAGGATAGTAATTTGTTTCAAAGCCTTGCATATTTATCAGATATTTTTCTAGCAATAAACAAACTCAACCTGGAACTTCAAAACAGCTCAATCACTAGATTCAAAGTAACCAACAAAACTGAGTCAATGATTAAAAACTTGACTTTTGGAAAGTGTGTATTGAAAGAGGTCAGCCTGAAGATTTTGAAACTGCACAACTTCTTATCTGTGAATGACTTGCACCTATCCCAAAACATGAGAGAGAATATTGTAAGTCACTTGGAAGGTTTTAAAGTATCCTTTTATAAGTACTTCCCTCGATGTGGAGAAGAAAACAACTGGATTGCAGATTCCTTCAATGAAGAATTCTTCAAAGAAGCTAAACTATCAATCAATGCAAAAGAGCAGTTAATTGAACTTTCAATCGATTCTTCTTTAAATTCTGATTTTAAAAGAAAGCATCTCATTATTATACCTTCTTTGTAGATGTCAGTAAGGAATACAAACAACTCAGTGACAAGGCACTCAATGCCTCTTGCTATTTACTAATATTAAACTAGTGGAGAGAGCTTTTTCTTTTGAAACCTTCATAAAAATAAGTACCACAACAAGCCTAATGCAAGTCTGGATTTAAGACTATCTTACATTTTTTAAGCCTTATTTTAGGAAACAGTACATCAAAAAGCAAGCTCAAAGTTCTGCATAGCAATTATTACAGACTTTTCAGATAACACAAATAAGTATTAAGTTAAATGTTTAAATACTTGATCATCATTATCAATATTTAACTGTTATGAATACTATAAAATTAAATCTGAGGTTTGTACTTTTAGCGTAGTAATTTTTCTAACTTATTACCTCATTTCCACTATTGTACACCGACCCTTTTCAGTCACTCAGATGTTGGACGACTTCTGACATTGTAAAAAAGAAAATAAATCACCATTTATGTTCATATTATGTTTTTCTCCTTTCAAACTATAGTATAGTAATAGAAATCCACCAAACTCTTTGCCGGCCAAAATAAGTTGGAGTTGGGGGGGATGCGGGTTGCATAAAAATTGGATTGGAAAGGGTTAAAATAGGTGCTGAGGGGAAGCTGGGATGGCTCAGTAGGTTAGGCGCTCACTTTGCAGCTCTGGGGACTGAGGATCGAATCCCAGCCCCAGCCCGTGTGGACCCATATGCTGAACTGGGGAGTGCCCCCAGTTCAGTTCTCACTGGGGCGAAACCCCGGCCCAGTTCCTGCCCTGTGCAGCCCCAAGCCCATCTGCGGAATGAAACTATGTGGAAAAACCGATGATGTGCAACCATGGAGACTGTTCTGGGCCCTCCCCCTTCTCTCTGTCTCTATCTCTGTATCTCTTTCTCTGTCAAAAACAATAAAATCTTAAAAAAAAAAATATATAGGTGCTGAACAAAAGTGTCATAATTTAAAAACAGCTGCTTTAAAAACAAGGGGTACAATGTATAGAAATGGGTTTAAAAGGGGTACACAAATGGGAAAAGGTTGGGAACCACTGATCTAGGATAATATTGTTTGGATATTTGTTAGCAATATGAAGACGTGATCACATTTTGATCCAAAGCATTTCATCTTCATGAATGCAGTAAATAGACTGTGATTATACAGTCTATTCTAATATACAGCATTAAATACTAGCAAAATTAAGTAGGAATGTTTGGTAACTTTGACAAGTCATTTATCTGCATTCTTTAGTTGGGAGATATTGATACATCTTTGAGGAAAAGAAACTAATGTTTCTTTTTTTCATTTCAGAGTTCACAGAATCCACCAGACAGTTCTGCATTAGATACCAGCAACAATGTGGCAAAAGAAGCAACAAATGAAATCAAATCCCAAGGTAGAGAACTAGCTTTTCCCTTATATAATAGAATTGAAGACTAATGAGTTTTCATTAGGGATGGATTCTTCATAATTTTGCCCTTTAAAAAACATAATCCTATAGTACATCGTCTATGTGTTACATTATAAACTATAGAATTGTATACCTGGAGCCTATGTAATTTTTACTAACCAATGTCACCCTAATAAATTTAACAATAAAAACATCAAGAAAAGAAAATAACCCTATATGTATTTTAAATGCAGCTTGGGAAGTAGTTTAATATGTATTCCCTTCACCTTCTATTAATACTTTTGAGGCATCTTTATGACTATTCATCTTGTACACGAAGAGAAAATTAGCTAAGATTGCTGACTAACACATACCTGACACCCTATTAATACAAACATAAAATGAGAAGCCTTAGTAATTGAACCTGATTATTGTTGCTGTTTCTTCTTTTTATCTCTGTTCTCCACCACATATTTGTTGTGTTTGACTTCTAGTCCCATCCTTAACCGAAATCCCACATAATTATGCAGATTGACAATTTATAGGATCAAGAAGGCAACAAATAAGTGGGCAAGACATTCATCCCTTTCACTATAGTTCTTCTAACTTCAGATACTTAGTAAAATCCTATATGATAGAAATTCTTTACAATATTTGAAATTTAACAATTATTTCAATTAATTAAAATTCCCTTCAAGTCAGTTGACAAATATTGAGTATTTAGTATGTGCTAGGCTGTGCTAGGCTGATTATAATAATAATTATTAAAGCAATTCTATACTATAAATTGCTATGTGGATACTTAAATAACTTTTAGGTGCTTGCTTTTTCTCCAAAGTATTTTTTCTTTTTGTCTTATAAACCAATTAAAAGTAATGATTTCTTCTTTTTAATACTTATTAATACTTACTATTTCTTATTAATACACATTTTAATACACACACATTAAGAATCAAACTTTTGAGGAAGCTGGGATGGCTCAGTGAGTTAAGCGCTTGCTTTGCAGCCCTGGGGACCAAGGATCGAATCCTGGCCCTGGGATCGAATGCTGATCCATATGCTGAACTGGGGTGTGCTTCCTATGCAGGAGGCCCCCAGTTCATTTCTCGTCCCCTGGTTCAGCCCCTGGCTCACGGGGGCGGGCCTCCCATGCGGGAGACCCCCAGCCCAGTTCCCACTCTGTGTGGCCCCCTGATCACCTGTGTGGAAGGAAACCATGTCAAAAACCAATGACGTACAACTATAGAGACTGCTCTGGGCCTTCCCCCTTCTCTCTGCCTCTGTCAAAAACAATAAAATAAATCTTAAAAAAAGAATCAAGGGGAAGCTAGGATGGCTCAGTGGGTTAAGCACTCACTTTGCAGCCCCGAGGACAGAGGATCGAATCCCGGCCCCGGCCTGTGTGGACCCATATGCTGAACTGGGGAGTGCCCCCAGTTCAGTTCTCACTGGGGTGAGACCCCAGCCCAGTTCCTGCCCCGTGCAGCCCCACCCACCTGTGGAATGAAACTACCGGTATGTGGAAAAACCAATGATGTGCAACTATGGAGACTGTTCTGGGCCCTCCCCCTTCTCTCTGTCTCTGTCTCTGTATCTCTCTGTCTATCTGTCAAAAACAATAAAAATAAATCTTAAAAAAAGAATCAAACTTTCTGATACTTATTCTGTCTTTGTTGTAAACTTAGCATGATTTTCACACAACTTCACTTTTTAAAAATTTCTTGCTAAGTCCCTCTCTACCTATCTCCCTCGCCTCCCATACACATACCAGTTTTTTTATTTTACTTCCTCCTCCCTCTACTTCCACTACCCTGTACATATACTTTGCCTTTATCTTAATTATTTGGGCCAGGTTTACAAGTGAACTCTTTCATTTTAAACATGCTAAACAGAATTGTGAGCTAAGTAAGTTGTTATAAATCTAATTAGTTATTCATGTAATCAGTTATGGCCAAATTTACATCTGTAAAACTTCACACATGTATTCCCTCATGTAATTTATTGCCTCTGTAGAATACATATCAATCAAGAGTCTTTCTTGTTCTTGTACTTTAAATTTCTGTTATGGCTTTTCCATGTATGGTAGAGGGAAGTATGTTTTGTTTGTGTAAGTCTGCTCATCCCAAAATATGATATATACTAAAAGTGTTGCAGTTACTTGCTGCATTATTAAATGCAATGCAATGTACTTATTTATACAAGGATCAGTGACAATTAAACTTAATATTCTGCATCTCCCTTTCTGAATGTGTGATTCTGTGTCTGTGTGTCTGTATGTGTGTCTGTGTATAAGAAGTGGGAAGAGGAACTGTTACTACAGTTTCAACACGTCAAATGAAATGTTTTTATCTTTGTTATATACTTGTCAAAATGATGTTATCTTGCCAGGCAGCTCTCGGAATGCACTCAAACATATATTTTTACATAGAAAATACTATATAGTTAAATGCACCCTGTGAATTTCTGGTTTCTTTACCCTAATTATTTTACTTTTCAGGCTATGAGCTTAACATGCATTTTGAAAAATCTTTTTTTTAACTATCAATTTGCTCAATTCTGTTCTCATTACACAGCCCTAACTAAGATTAACAAAGTTTTGTAGAAAAATGCCTTTTCCTATAGCTATTGAATTTTAATTCTAGCAATGTTTGTACTGTTTCTTTTCCTATGCTTTTCCAGTATTCATTCCACAGTATGTAGAAATGTTAAGAAATCCTAATAAGACCAAACCAGCTGAGTTTCAGACAGGGCTTGTGTTTAAAAGAGAACATCACACATCTAGCTGAATAGCCTTACTGGGTCAATTTTCACCACTTTAATCAGGAGCCACTCCCACTAATGTTATACTCATATGCCTCTTTGTGAAGAAAGAATCTACAAAGGCTTATGATAATGTGAATTATAATTCATTCCTATTTATGTCCTTAAATAGGGTTGTACTGAGGCCATGCCCAGCAGTGAGCCATCCACTAAGTGCAAGAAATAATAAAAGTCACTTATAAGGCTGAACTTTTCAAAATATGAATAAGGAATTCTTTTGTGTTCCTACTTATTAGTTAGTTGAAAGCATTATACCCACAGTGCCTGAATAGGTCTTTGTATGTCAGAAGGAAGATTAATACATGGGTATATGTATGTATGTTGAGGGATAGTTTGAAAGGGTTTTAATTCTATAAAGAGTTTAGGAAGACAGTCCTGAAAAATAAATTTTGTGTTTAGCACAGTGCTGGATATGAAATGAGACATCAATAATTATTTACTGAGTGAATGTTTAAATGAATAATCGATCTGTAAAAGGTTTAGGAACATCCAGGCACAGACCTGCTAAAAAACCTGTTTGAAACTATATTCAATTGAATCTCCAAATTAATTTGCCGTTGAGACAGTGCCGTATTTTATGATCCTTGAATCCATAGGTCACTCAATCAAAAGACAGCTGCAAATAGGCTTGTTCAATAAATCCTGATTTATTAACCCTGCTATTGCTGTGCCTCCTTTTTTTTTTATGGCCCTAAGAGATAAGTATTTGGCTAAAACTGTAACCAAACACACATCTACCTCTGTTCTGTATATCAGTAGGGACAATATAAGCCCTGGGATTATTGCTTAGCAACCTATAATAACCAGGCACACTAAAGGAGCACTAGCAGGCTGCAATGAAGATAGAGAGTGCTCTAATTCATTTGGAAGTTTACTTGGCAGATGGGTGTAGCACTACTCTTTTTTTTTTTTTTTTTTTTTTGGTTTGGGAGAAGGTGGGAGAGAGAGAAGGGGGAGCAGAGCAATACCCATAGTTGTACATCATCAGTTGTGACATGGTTTCATTCCACCCAGGTAGACTGGGGCCTCACAGGGCAGGAACCAAGCAAGGGGCCTCCCACTTGGGAGGTGAGAACTTTCACCACTGAGCCATGCCAGTGGTTACCAGTTGCACTGCAGTTCATCATATGGGTTTGCATGGGCTGGGGCTGGGAATCAAACCCTGGACCTTGTGGTTGCAAGGCAAGCGATCAACTGCTGAGCTATCCCAGCATTCCCTGTAGCACTATTCTTAAAGCAGGAGGACAAATATCTGCCTTGAGTTATCCTGGAAAGGTTAAAAGCAAAGAGAATTAGAATTTACAAACTTAAAGAACTGCTCTCTTTTACACTTATTTAAAATCAAAATAAAAGCATTGCATATTAATGAGCAGTGTGACAAAACAGAATGGAAACACCCCACATACACAAAAACAGTGGTTAATTTGTTTCCAAATCCAACTGAGAGGTAAAGAAGAGCATTATATTACCCATCTCACTTCCTCATATTGGAATAAGAGAATTAGTCAAGGAGCAAATAAAAATTTAGGAAGAAGGTTCATAAATACTCTCTACTATTGGACTTCGGACATTCTTTAGATTAAATGTTGGCTATTCAAGTGTTTCTTTGTAGACTACTTAATTACCGGTAGACTTTCTTTTATCCTGATAGTTTCTCAGAACTTGATCATTGTCAGGTTTGGATCACCATCCATCCCTGGATCTCAGTGAGTGAGGTCAGCTCCATCTAAACCTAATGGATTAAGAGTAATAGAAGGGTGGCTCCTAGAAGAGTTTTGGGCAAACAAACAAACAAACAAACAAAAATCACTAGAGAGGAAGTGGTCAACAGTGTCACATGATCCTGAGAAAAAATGTGTTAAGGAGTACTATCAGGTATTTTTGTAGAAAATCCCTCATTGGTATTTGTCTGAAGGTCTTTTACAAAATCATGATTAGACTGGGGTTATGGGTTTGGGGGAGGAAGGCTGTACAGAGGTAAAAAACTATGCTCGTCACATCCTCCTAAATATATTGTATATGCTACCAACATGATTTTTTACTGTTAATGTTAATCTTTTTCATCTGGCTAGAATAGTTTTTTTCAGGCTTGTCCATTATAAAGTTATTCTTTTCCTTCTATTTCTATACAGTACTCTTGGGAAGAGAAGTCACTTTGCATAGCCCACACTTAAAGAGAACAGAATTATGCTCTACTTCCTTGAGGGCAGAGTATCTACTAATTGTTTGGAATACTCCACAGGACATTTGTCTATTTATTCCCAATTTACATGGACTTATGCATATTTACTGTATACTTGGGTTATAATCCAATACTGCTTTATTTGTTGCTCAAATTGTTTCATCTTTGGCCATCAGGAGCTCTTTCAGTTGGCTGTTGTGTCCCTTTGACATACCACAATCCTTATAGAATGGTTTTGTTTGTTTTGAGCACTTTCTTACTTTCTGGCACTACCAGAGGCTCTAGGTTCATCATATATATTCCTACCTCAGTTCTTAAATCAGCCAGTTCTCCAATGAGTCCTGATTTTTTTTTTTTTAATTGGAGAATGATTATTAGCAACCAAGATCTGGGTATCCAAGCATCTTGTTTTCTTATAACATTTATAACAGTCTTTTAAACAATTCTTTTAGTGACTCCTTACATTTATTCTTTTTTTTTTTAACATTTATTTTATTGTTTTTTGTTTGTTTTGTTTTTTTTGACAAAGACTGAGAAAGACAGAGAGAATGGGGAGGGCCCAGAGCAGTCTCCATAGTTGTACATCATCAGTTTTCAACATGGTTTCATTCCACACAGGTGGGCAGGGGCCATGCAGGGAGGGAACTGGGCTGGGGGCCTCCTGCATGAGACGCACACCTCAGTTTAGCATATGGGTCTGCATGGGCCGGGGCTGGGATTCGATCCTTGGTCCCTGGGGCTGCAAAGCGAGTGCTTAACCCATCCTGGCTTCCCCCATTTATTCTATTAATGGCATTTCCTTGGATAGTATTAGTTATTGCATTCATTGAATTTAGTCACAAAGATAGTTTTCTATAAATATTTAGTGATTCTCATGTATGCTTACATTTGCATTTGGGAATCCCTGTTTGCTTCTTTGTGGATGGAGTTTCTGTTTTCAGTAGCCTGCTGCCAGTTATTGTGGATGAGAGGGGTAAGATGTGTGGACAGTGAAGTCTGTCAGCAATTCATTTTCTTTGTGTGTGGAAGCATTATCCTGCCTCTCTACCTCAAACCTCCTTGTCCCAATGTAGGGGTGAATGCCTCTGGTGCCTGATGAGTAGCTCAAAAGAGGATGAAGATATACAAAAAGCCATTCATTCCCCTGCTACTCATGTCTACATCCTTTAATCTTGGTGTACCTCAAAGTTGCTTCCAAATTTCACGTGTATATTTTTCTCTTGCATATTCTTAGTCCTATATTTTCTTCAGTCAACTTAATCCCACCTAACTTACATTTTTCAGAGATTCAAAATATCTGACTTTTGGGGATGCTAGGATGGCTCAGTGGGTTGAGTGCTCGCTTGCCTTGCTGCCTCTGCATCCAAGGATCCAGTCCTGGCCCTGGCCAGTGTGGACCCATATGCTGAACTGGGGTTTGCTTCCCATGGGGGAGGCCCCCAGTTTGGCTCCCACCCATGGTGTGCTTCCTATGCGGGAGGCTCCCGGCCTGCCTCCCACCCTGGGCAGCCCATGCCCACCTGTGTGGAAAGAAACTATGTTGAAAATAATGATGTACAACTCTGGAGACTGCTCTGGGTCCTCCCCCTTCTCTCTGTCTCTCTCTCTTTCTGTCAAAACAATAAAATAAATCTTAAAAAAAATTTCTGACTACTGAAATTTTTAGTCATGATTTATCAGCATTCTTATGTTTATATTAAAATACACATATACAATCTTTTCTGTCATTTCTAGAGATTTTGGTAGGGAGGGGGTGTAGGTGCCTGTTCTCAGTTCATTACTTTGATCTGATATCTCCATACTACATTAAAAAAATGAAAACATGAAAGAGGCTGGAAATATGAGCATGGGAAGAAATATATTTACATATGCATGTGTGATTGACTCTGTTCACTGCCCAATCAGTCTACATTTCCCCAGCTTTTTGCCTGACAACTGAACTTCAGTTTTACAGAAGATGGAAATCTCTTGAAATCAGAGAACTTGATCTAAACCCTGTCATGAAGGAATAAATTATTGGTCAAAATTTTCCTAGTAATCCCTTTACCAGCTAGTGATGAGCATGTAACCTAATTAGGGTCAACAAAATGTAAGAGAAAATCTTGGAGCAGGGAATCTTGGATATTTTCTTGAATAATAAAACAGGACTTCAAAATGAGAAATAATTCTTTTTTCTTGTAAAGAAGTGATGCCTGGGGCTATAATAGCTATCTTGTAATCCTGGGATACAAACACAAAAAAATGACTCAAGAATAATGAAACAGGCTTAGGTATGTAATGAAAAACACTGAGTTGCTGAATGAACAACTTTTGATAAAGTCAACAATAAATATCCTTTTGGTTAAAGTCACTGTTGTCTGATTTTCTGTTACTTTCAGCTGTGTTTGAATATACCATGTAAAAGGGATATAAAATAACTTTTTAAAAATAATATTATAAAAGTAACATAGATTAAAATCTACTTCTAATGTGTCTTACATTTCATGTTTTCCTCCCTTAGAAAACTTGGAGGGGCAGCCCAAAATCTCAACTCATTCAATAAAGGACTCTAATATTGAGGTCTCAAAGAATATTGTGGTTAGAAAACCTGCAAAAGTGGTTTTCAAGGTAGATCAAGATGTATTGGATTTGGACTCAAAGCTAGAACAACCGTGGAAGAAAAATCTTCTTGAAAGAGTGGAGGCAAGAGCTCAGGCAATGCAGCAGAAAATAATAGATAAGGATAATCTGAAGAAGAAACTAGAAAAAAAGGCTGAGAAAAAACTCCCTCGGGATTATTTAGCCAAAGAGTGGTTAAATACTGAAAACATGACACTGAACACTCGTGTATATTTGCTTGACAAACTCCTACCCACCTTAGTTCCTGGTGTGGAAAAGATGTTAATGCAAGTGGAAAAGAAGCTCTGGCCAGAAGTTGATATTCCAACCAACTTTAATTCAATTAATTATTTGGGGGAATACTTAATGAGAAACAATCCTTATTATATCAAAGACTCAGGAATATCTGGTTATCAAAGGGTGATGAGTGATGTTACGGAAGATCTGAAGATACATGTTCCCAGCACTGTCTGCAATAGGTACAATTTGTTATATTTTCTTTTTTTTTTTAATATACATATTTTTTAATTATTAGTTTCAGGTGTTGTTATATATTTCAATTGATGATATTTCTTACATTGAGAAGCACACAGAACAATAACATAATCATACAAACTTAAAAGCGCTTAAGTAATTTTATCGTTACTCAAAGTATTTATTGAGCTCCTACTACATGCTTCACTCTTTATAAGGCATTAATGAAGACTAATGAAGTATATTAAATAAGTTTCTTGTATTCATGGATTTAGTTATCTCACTAGGATCCTAAATGTATATTTATTTATTATCTGTCTCCCTGCACTGAAAAATAAGCTATATGAGAGTATGGACTTTTTCAAACTTTAACTTTACAGATAGGCAACACATTCACCGGGTTTAAAAACCAAAATATATAAAGAGTTACACAGTGAAAAGTTTCTCATTTTTATCCTCCATTTACCAAGTACTCTATCTCTGCCATAAATAACTAGTTTTTAGTTTCTAATTTTTCCAGAGTTTCTTTATGCATATATAAGCAAATGCAAATATGGATACTTAATTTTCTTCCTTTTACATAAAAGCACGTGAGTGAGTTACATGTATTTACCTCTGTTTTCACCTGCTACTTATCTGTTGTCATGTAGAAGATTCTTTTTATTTCTGTATGGTTGAACTTATTTACTTTTATTTTATGGCTTCTGGATTTTGAGTCATAGTTACATTTTAAGATATTAAAATAATTCTCCCATATTTTATTCTAAAATTACATCTTAATTTTTATTTAAAATATTGAACTATTTGGAATTATCATCCTAGGATAAGATATGGTTCCACCTTTATCATTTTCCAAATGCCTACATAGTGATCCCAATAACAATTGTTGAATGGTCTCTTTTCCCTATTGTTTTGAGATGAACTTTATTACTAAGTTGCTATATATTTTGAAATGTATTTTTGAATTTTTCTATCCTATTCTATTGGTCTATCTCCCTGTTTATTCGCCAGTACTACCTATTCTAATTATTTAAACTTTTAAATATATTTTAATAAATCTGACTGTGTTGTTTCCCATTATTTGCTCTTTTTTTCTGATCACTCCTGTCTATTCTTGTGTGTTTACTTTTTAATATGAACTGTAGGACTGATTTATCTACTTTAAAAGGAGGTGAGGGTGAATCCCTCTAAAATCTTATAGGAATTTTATTGAAATCTGTTTAAATTTGTTCATTAACTTAGAGAAAATCGATAACTTTAATAATAAGCGTTTCTATCTGAGAACATGTGTCTTTCCGTTTGCTCGTTTTGCCATAAAGTCCTCCCTGAACCCCAGATCTATAAGTTTAGTACCAATGTTTTCTACTATGCAAGTTATTGTTTTGGGTCTTATTTGGAGGTCTTTACTCCATTTTGAGTTAATTTTGGTGTATGGTGACAGATCATAGTTCACATTCAGTCTTTTGCAATTGTAAAATCTATTGAAAATTGGAAAGTTTTCCAGTTTTCCCAGCACCATTTACTGAAGAGGCTTTCTTTTCCCCCACTGTATATTTTTTGCTCCTTTGTCGAAAATAATCTGTGCATATGTTTGTGGGTTTATTTCTGAGTTTTCAATTCTGTTCCATTGGTCTGTGTATCTGTTTTTCTGCCAGTCAAGCTGTTTTGATTACTGAGGCTTTGTAGTACAGATTAAAGTCAGGCAGTGAGATGCCCGTTTTATCCTTTTTCTTAGGATAGCTTTGGCGATTCGGGGTCTTTTGTGGTTCCATACAAATTTGATGATTTTTTAATCTATTTCTTGAAAGAATGTCTGTGGGATTTTGATGGGAATGGCATTGAATCTGTATATTCCTTTGGGTAATTTCATATTAAATACATTTCAGAGGTTTTACCTAATTCCTTATTTTTATATTTGTATCTCTTTATTTCTTACACTGAATATCTTGGTTCCTAATAAGATTAACAGAATTACTTATTAGCTTTATCTTATAATTAATTTATAAAAAATAGCTTCAAAATAATAATACCAACAAGCCTACTAATAATAGAACTACTGGGGAAGCCAGAATGGCTCAGCAGGTTAAGTGCTCGTTTTGCAGCTCCGGAGTCAGAGGATCAAATCCCAGCCCCAGCTTGTGCAGACTCATATGCTGAACTGGGGTGCACCCCCAGTTCGGTTCTCACTGGGGCAAGCATCCCATGTGGGACACTCGCAGTTTAGCCCCTAGCTTGTGAGGGTGTGCCTCCCATGTGGGAGACCCCAGCCCAGTTCCTGCCCTGCATGGTCCCCTGCCCACCTGTGTGGAATGAAACTATGTCAAAAACTGATGATGTACAACTATGGAGACTGCTCTGGGCCTTCCCCTTTCTCTCTGTCTCTGTCACTCTCTCTCTTTCAAAAACAATAAAATCTTAAAAAAAAAAAACTACTTTAAAATGTAACAACAAATCTTAGCTTTTGAGTTGTACAAAACCAGGCAGGCAGCAAACTAGATGACTAGTTTACTATTATCTGACTCCTGGTCTAGATATTAGGCTGGTGCAAACGTAATTGTGGTTTTTGCATTGTTGAAATTTGCCATTTGACATTGGAATACATTCTTAAATAAATGTGGTTTTGTTATACATCATTTTAACGTGCATTTCTCACTTTATGTGTTTTTTTGTTTGTTTTGTTTTTTGCTAATGACTTATTCTTTGTTGTTTATTTTGTATTTATTTTAGACTGGAAATGATGTTAGATAAAAAGCAAATTTGAGCGATTTTATTATTTGAGTTCAAAGTGGGTTGTAAAGCAGGGGAGGCAAGTTGCAACATCAACAACACATTTGGCCCGGGAACTGCTAATGACTGTACAGTGCAGTAGTGGTTCAAGAAGTTTTGCAAAGGACATGAGGGCCTTGATAATGAGAGTGTAGTGACTGACCATCAGAAATCGACAACAACCAACAGAGAGCAATCATCGAAGCTGATCCTCTTACAACTATATGAGAAGTTGCCCAAGAACTCAACGTGGACCATTGTATGGTCGTTTGGCATCTGAAGCAAATTGAAAAGGTGAAAAAGTTCAATAAGTGGGTGCCTCATAAGCTGATCGAAAATCCAAAATATCAGCTTGAAGTGTTTTCTCTTATTTTACACAACAACAAATCATTTCTCTATCAGATATGACATGCAATGAAAAGTGGATTTTATACAACAACTGGCAATGTGGTTGGACTGAGAAGGTGCTCCAAAGCACTTCCCAAAGCCAGACTTGCACCAAAAAAGGTCCTGGTCACTGTTTGGTGGTCTGCTGCTGGTCTGATCCACTACAGCTTTCTGAATCCCAGTGAAACCATTCCATCTGAGAAGGATGCTCAGCAAATTGATGAGATGCACCAAGAACTGCAACGCCTGCAGCCAGCATTGGTCAACAGAAAGGGCCCAATTCTCCATGACAATACCTGACTGCACATCACACAACCAATGCTTCAAAAGTTGAACAAACTGGGCTACTAAGTTTTGCTGCCATATTCACCTGACCTTTCACCAATTGACCACTACTACTTCAAGCATCTCGACCACTTTTTGCAGGAAAAACGCTTCCACAACCAACCAGCAAGATATAGAAAATGCTTTCCAAGAGTTCATCGAATCCCAAAGCATGGGACTTTTACACTACAAGAATATACAAACATTTCTCATTGGCAACAATGGGTTCATTGTAATGGTTCTATTTTGATTAATAACGATGTGTTTGAGTCTAGTTATAATGATTTAAAAATCAAGGCCCAAAACCGCGATTACTTTTGCACCAATCTAATAATATGTTTGGTCTCTTCTAGACCTAAAAAATATAAGTAAGACACTCTGAATCTAATTCTATTTCTGAATCTCCAGATTTTCCCTTTCCTATCTTCTGGCATGGATAGTTATACTAAAATTGATAAAGGAACCTAAAATTCTGTGTGACTTGTTTTAGTGTACTTCCTGTAGGGTAAGCAACTAATTAGAAGCTAGAAAGATAATTCTTTTGGAATTATTATGTACATATATTCCTATGGAATAAAATAAGAGATATGTACATAACTTTTATTTTATGTGTGGACATGGAATTTTTATTTTTAGTTCAAACAGTCTTTCTCAGAGTGTGGTTGCCTACCAATGACATCAGAATTACCTGGGTGCTTGGTTAAAAGTGCAGATTCCTAGCTTCTTCCTCAAGTCTGAATCAGAGCCTCAAGGAATGCATTTAAAACAAGTTCCATAAGAGGTTATTATGCACACTAAAGTTTCAAGATCAATCATTTAGCAAAACCAAATTCAGGGAGTTTTAATACTTGTGAAAAGTTCCAACTGCAGCAGGGAGCAATGCCATTAAATTTAATAAATACCTTAAAGAACATTTCTGGGGATGCCGGGTTAGCTCAGCAGATTGAGCACTTGCCTCACAATCACAATGTCCAGGGTTTGCTTCCTGGCGCCAGCCAGTGCAACCCCATATGTTGAACTGCAGCATAGCTGGTAACCACTGGGATGGCATGGTGGCAAAGATTCTTGCATTCCATGTAAAAACTCCCTGGTTGGGTTCCCGCTGCACCCTGCCCCACATCCTCCTGTGTGGAATTAAACTGTGTCACAACTGATGACATACAACTATGGAGACTGCTCTGGGCCCTCCCTATTCTCTCTCTCACCTTCTCTCAAACAATAAAATAAATCTTTTAAAAAAACATTTCTGTTCACCATCTGTTCTTGCAGAACAATAAATTCTTATAGATTTGTATTTAGATCTATTCCTTAAAAAAAACAACACTTAAAATTTGGGAACTGGTGTCAATCAATGCTATATGTAAATCAATATATAGACAAATCCTTTCTCTTGTTAGGGATATGTACATTTCAAAACTAGGCATTTATTAACATCTATAGTGAGAATAGTAATGGGCATACTAAGACTCTGTCCTAGGTTCTATTGCCAACCAGTAGCATGACAAAAGAGGGTTAGTTTATTTTACTGATGTTTCTTAAACTAGGAGTTTGAATATTTAGTCACTTGTGGTTTGTTAAGAGCCTTAGTTTCTATTAGAGTAATTACTGTTGTAGGAATTTCATGAAAGAGTTAAAATAATCAACGATGCTTTCTTTGCCTGGATTGTCAAGATTAAGGCTTCATCTCTGGCAAAAATCCAAGATGTGTATGTCAACATGTGATGGTGTCAGGTTTTTGTAGAATATTCAGAAATTCTATGGATGCTTTACAACAGCACAGTGTCTATTGATTTAAAGCTTGGATGCCCAGTATCTCAGCAAAAACAGTCCTGCTTTTAAATTTTCTGAATTAAAGCATTGTTTGTGTTGCTCCTAACTTTACAGAGCTTTGGAGAAGTTCATTCATGTTGAGAATGAGAGTTTTCCTTATTTGTTTTCAAGAAAAAAGACAAATAAAATTTTTGCTTGGTTTGTCAAGCATGAAGGGCCTATTATATTATAAATTTCCTTTCTTTTTCTCCACCAGACCTGATACACAGCCCTAATCCTAGAATGAGAGTTCAAAGGAACCAGGAAGTAGATTTAAGAGACCCAAGGCAAAACTTGGATCTTTTCCTATATGGCAGTTATAGTGATGCATAACCAGTTATGGCTTAGTAAAGATCCCTGATCCCTGTATCTGTTGTTTATTTCATTATCACCGTGCATTTATGATACACCTTGAGATATCTTTTGGGTCTCTTCCCTATTGCTCCTCTTTATTAGCCTTATGGACTAATCATGTAAGACTTAATCCACAAAGACAAAGAATCACAAAAAAATATTCCACAGAACTACTTTCTCTATCACAGCTATGTAAAGGAGAAAAATAAGTCAGTATAAATGGTCAAGCATTAAGGAAACACAAACCAAGTGAAAACTAAAAGGGAAAGAGACACATGCCTTTATTTTACTTACGGTATAATTCCCTGCAAATTAACTCATATACAGTGTTCAAGGAACTTATGTAGACTATGTCACAAATCCATTGTGTGTGTTTCTGCTGGAATGTGGTATCTGCAATGGTTTGAAGGTTTACTTCAAAGTACTTTGTGTATAAAAAAAATGCTCAAAATGTTTAACTCATCCTTACAAGATGCCAGCACCAGGACTTGGCAAGACTGAGGGAATGTTTCATGCTTGATATGGATCTTCTTCAGTTGCCAAGAGACAGTGACTTCTTAGACAGATGTCTGCTCATACTCCACACCAGCTGCCACCTCTTTACTGAGCCAAACTCTTGTGCTTACATGATGTTAGGAAATATCACAGGTGCTTCTCCCAAGGTGATATTATTAATATTCATCACGTAAATTGGTATTGAATATCATATTTCATCAACCCAGTAAAACAGATTATGCCAAAAGTGAGTGGATAGATTAGAACAATGCTTTTTTTTTTTTAAATAGTCTTTGAATGACTGTTATACCCAAGTATATGTCATAGGACTTTATCCAAACAGGTTCTACTTAAGCATAATAGAACCCAGAGCATAATAATAATGCATATACACTGACTGGTTTCATATCCATCTGTAAACCACACTCTGTTGTATATGTATATATCACATTATAATATTAAGTACTTGGAAATTCAAGTACTTATGGACTGAGAAATCCTGGTCTCCCTGGGTGTTATCCCCATATCACCACCCCCTGCCCCCCCCCCCACACATACACACACCTGCAACTTGATGTTGAATGAGTCTCTAGTTCTGCTTCAGTGGCATATAACACTACTAAAGTTAAAAATATTGAGGCAGAGTTCCTGAGTCAAGTTTTCCCAAGCTAGGGCAGGATATCTGGGATAATGCCAGACAAGGTATGATAGTACTATAGTAGAAACATCTAAGACTATCTAAGATGTTCAGAAATTCCTAGTATTTGCCTATAGTTCTGTTGCTTTGTTTAAAACTATCCAATAACTGATATCCTCAAAAGAAGACATCCTCAGATTTTTTCTGTTCATAGAAGAGAATAAACTGAAGACCTTATGTGCAACTGCCTTGGTTTATATGAGTATCCTCTGTCCTGTGTCAGTTCTATACCATCAAAACAGATGATTCTAAGCCTCCAGTGGGGAATGTTCTTACTCCTCCAAGAAGATGGCTCAATTAGAACTCAACCACCTCATTTGGAAATAGGATATTCTCACTATCAAGGCCAACTTCAAAACATGGAGGTACTAGGTCAGAGGTATCCTGCATGTAGTGACAATGAACTCAGACCACCAAGCCTTGATTTAGTCCATCTGGGCCAGATAGACAGCATTCTTTATGTGCATCGATTTTTGTATATCAGCTAATCAATACCACCAGCCAGATGTCCTCTCCTCAAATCCAGAGTGTCAGCTTCTCTGTATAAAACATTCTTCCCCTCTTCTCTCTAGCTGGCTAATTTCTCCTTGTCCTTCAAAAATTAGCTTAAGTATCAGTTCCTCTGGAATAGCCTCTGCCACATCTGGCCTAGATTGTGTACCCTTTCTATATATTCCTGAAGCATCTATAGGCTCATGCCAGCCCTTTAACATACAGTAATGTAATATTGATATACCTCCTCATAATCTCTTTCAAGATAAGGATTATTTTCTATCACACCTATATTTCCAATACTGACCTCAGCACTTGGCATGAGTTGAGGCTCAATAAGTGTTTGTTAGATGAATAAACTAACTTGAAGTTATGAAGGAGTCTTCACTCAGTCAGTATTTATTGCATAACTACTGAGTACTCAAATGTTGAGCCATAGCTAATAGGGAAAAATTATAAAATTTTGTTCTTGTCAGGAGGAACTTATGCAGTATAGTTGAGGAAATATAACTAAAATATAGCTAAATTGATCAAAACAGTTGTCCATATACACTTTCCCTACTTCCCACAAGTTTTTAAACCTGTTCTATCTTGGCTTTGTTCCAAGCTCTCTTTAATAAATGGCACTTACCAAGATCACAATGTTCTTCATGCTTCTAGGCCCAGTGGAAAGTTTGCAATCCTTATCTTACATGACCTCTTAGCAATATTCAATGATGTTGACTACTCTTTCCCTTTTCTTCCATGATACTATTCTTTACTGGTTTTCCTTCTACCTCTGTTTAGTTTTTCTCAGTGCCCTTTGCTGGAATATTTTCTGCTACCTGATCTTCAAAGATTATGGTTCCATAAGGCATGGTGCTAGGCCTTATTCTCCTATCACTACATAATCCATCCCTGAATGCTCTCATTCTAAAACATGACATCAGTTACCATTTATACACTCATGACTCTTAGATTTATGTCTCTAGCCCAAACACCTTTTTTGAGCTCTAGACAGTATATGTAATTATCTATTCAATATCAGCAATTGGATATTTCACAAGCACCTCAGTTTCAACAAGTCATTGTCCTATTTGGTTAACCATCTATATTCTTAAGCCAAAAGCCGAGGGATCAACCAACCTTGACACTTGCGTCCTTGCTACTCAATTCTAGTTAATCATGAAGTCCTATTCATTTTACCTCCTTCTATTAAATCTATTCATTTCTGACCTTCTCCACTACAGCCACTCTAGTCTAAGGTATCATCATCTTGTACTATTGCAACAGTCTCCTAACTGATACGTTGACATTCACTCTTGCCCTCTTCCAATCTGTTCTTTTCTTGTATCTGAAGTGATATATATATGTTTTTAAAGGTTAATCTTATCATGTTTTTTCTCCAATGGTATCCCTTTACTCTTAGGATAGAGGCCTAAATGCTTAACTAGGCTGTAAACCTTTCCTGGTGTGCCCTTGTCCCTGACTTTCTTTTTTCATTTTTTCCCTTGACTTTCTTCCTAGCCCTGGCTCCTGCCTCTTTCCATCTCATACTCTCTAATCCAAAAACACAGGATTTCTTTTAGTTCTTAAAGATACTATGCTTGTTTCCACCTCAGGATATTTATATATGCCATTCCCTCTGCCTGTACCACTCTCCTTCCTCTACCATCCTACCAATCCTTTAGTTTTCACTTCACATACCACTTAGTTGTGAATTAACTAATCTATTATAATCTGGCATTTGCCCTCATGATGGAAGTTTTTCTGTTTTTATTTTTGTGTTTAGAGATATAAGATTATTATGAGATATATCTTAATTTGGGGTAATTGAGTTGAAATCTCTGTAATTATCAGTATTTAATGTGGAGGCTAGATAAATGTTCTTTATCACTTTATAAAATTTTAAATATAGTGGTACCTCAGTACTCATTGTTAATTGGCTCAGGGAAGTGTGATGAGTACCAAAAATGACAAATAACAAATAATTTTTTCCATAAAGAATAATGTAAATAAATGTAACATGTTCCCAAACCAAAAATGCACAAAATGACCACAGAGCTAAGATAAGACAGCAAGAGGATGTGCACAGGGCAAGAGCTACCATGTGAATAAAGCATGACCCCTTGTTTTGGCTGGAAAGGGTAGCAAGTCACAAGGCCATCAACACTAACAAGTTCTAGCTTACACATTGAGTACCAAACAAGTGACAAGCACCAGAACAAAATTTTTGCTTCAAAATGCATCAAATACCAAATTCAATGAGTTTCAAAAACAGTTGAGTACCAAGGTATGACTGCAGGCCTAATTATTTATCTATTCAAATATCAATGCTTAACCAAAAAGCTAGATTTTTCTTATCATTACAATTATGTTAGGAATTTCATTTTATAAATAATATATATATTGAATAAACAAAAAGAAACTAAGAATTATAATAAGTGGACATACCATATATGGATTTTTATGGGAATACTCATCACAGGAATAATATGGATATGCTCCAAGAATGGCAAGAAGTCCAGTTTAGCTTTGTGAAACTAAGACCACCAGAGCTTAAAAACAAACAAAGAAACAAGCAAACACTGAGTTTATTAACTTGCCAGGCAATGGAATATATACCAGTGAAGAATTCACTGAACAGTTTGCAGGATATGAAAATTCAAGGGTCTTTAAGTATTAGGAAGAGAGCTTCATAATGTTATACTTATAATAACTGATAACTATCACACTATACAAGACAAAGTGAGTCTTCAGCACATGTGTTTTCACGGGCCAAGGCCAGGAACTGAACCCTGGACCTTGCAATTGGGAGGCAAGCACTTAACTGCTGAGCTATACTGGCATACTCCTTCTAGGTTATTAAACCACTTGCCTGGCTTGGTTTTCAAACTTCAGTTTATTTTTGAAGGCTTATTTTCCTGGAGAATTTTAAAGCCTTACTATGGGCATAAAGTAATGATTTAGATTTTAGTTGTTTCTTTTGGATTATTAAATGTATCCATTTTACCAGTTTTTACTGAAAATTTTTTTGCATTTAAAAATCAGATTGCCTTAGTTTTTCTTTTTTGAAAGATGAAGACCTGCCTCAAACATTAGTGAAAAATTGCATTTGAAACAAGCAGCTATTTTTCTTTTTTTTTAATAATTAATTTTATTTTTTGAGAGAAGGTAAGAAAGGAGAGGGGGGTGGGCCTACAGTAGTCTCCATAGTTGTACCTCATTAATTGTGACATAGTTTCATTCCACACAGGGTGGGAACTAAACTGGGGCCTCCCTCATGGGAGGCAAGAACCTTTGCTACCATCCCAGTGGTTACAGTCGCGCCTGAGTTCAGCATATGGGTTTGCATGGGCCAGAGCTGGGATTCAATCCCTGGACCTCACAATTGCAAGGCATCTCCATCTATTTTTATTATTGTGAGCCATTTTGGTATTTCAATCAAAGCCAATTTGGAGGTTTTAAAGTTCTGATAGGGATAATGAACAAAGGAACAATTAAAATCACAATTCTTCTCCCAATTTTTACTTAAGTGATATAGCTCTGTCTGAGTACAAGGGTTATGCTCAGGGGCTGTCAAATATTTGACTCTGGTCAAATTAAGAAAAATTGCAGTATAGATTCCTTGACAGAAATCAAAAGTTCGGTCCAAGGCATCAGAATTAACCTGAGATGCTTGTTATAGATGCAGCTTTCAGGCTCCCACCCTAGACTCTGAATCAGAGTCCTTCCACATTATTTCTGTGTCCAGATAAGAGAGAAGCTCACTGCCTTAGGTCTTACTGCACTCAACCTTGCTTTTAGTGTATATGTGCCAATTTCTAGGGGTATTCTTTGTACTTCCTTAGTATTTAGTTGGGTAAAATAAGGCCTACCTCTATAAAAAGCCAAGTAATAGTAGAAGGCAGCATATGACTAATGTGCTGCAGGCCTGAGTCAAGGACAGTTTCATGGAGAAAAGACATGTACAAAGTTTATAAGAGGTTCTAAACTCTTGTATTCTGCCATTTGAACAATCTGAATTAAATCCAATGGTCTTAACTCAACATATCTTCTATTTCTACGCTCTTCAGAGTATCTAAGATGAAGGAAAAGATTAAACAGCAACAAGAACAAAGAGAACACATAAATAAAGTCAAAGTCAAGGTGGCCAACATGAGGAAACAGGCTCTGGAGGAGCAGTTCAATGAATGGATTCTAGATCCCAAAGGAATGATTCCTATGATAGTGGTAAGAAAGGGGGTATCTGTGAAAGGCAGGTGGGGTGGCCAATAAAAGGGTGATGGCTAGAATACTGAGTGGAGTGCTAAAAGCCTCCTTCTAAATTTTAACTCCTGCAGAGGTAAGTCAATTGTACGCATATCTAGTTCATTAGAGTAGATTTTTAAAAATTTTCTCTTGAGTTTTCTTTTTTTTTAAACCTACCTGGAGTTCTAAAATATTGACTCTGGATGATATTCCTAAACTCTTCATTACAGACAGATACAGCTTTCAATTGTTTGTTGGTGTTTGTATGCATGTGACTAATTACTTCTGTGGATTAAGAGACTGTGTCTCTTATCTCCAAAAGATATCTTTAGTCTAAGAGTTAAATACTTTTTCTTAGGTATATATAGATGTGAGAATACTTACTATTTAGATTAAAAACAAACAAACATATTTTTTTTTTTTTCAGTTTACTCACCAACAGGTTTGGTTTTTTTTTTTGGTTTTTTTTTTAAATTTATTGTTAAATTTGATGAGGTTACATTGGTTGGTAACAATTAGACAGTTAACAGATGTACAAGTCCACCTCACATCATTCATGCATCGTATTATGTGCCCATCACTCAGTATCAGTTCCCCTTCCATCACCTTATATCTAGTGCCCACTCCCACCTCCCCCCACAACTGTCCCCCCGCTCCTCCCCCCTATCCTG
>PVKE010021620.1:0-26343 GCA_004027555.1 Craseonycteris thonglongyai
TTTTTTTTTTTTAAGATTTATTGTTTTGGGCAGAGACAGGGAAAGATAGAGACAGAGAGAAGGGGGAGGAACCAGAGCAGTCTCCATAGTTGTACATCATCAGTTTTCAACATGGTTTCATTCCACACATGTGGGAGGGGGCTGCACAGGGCAAGAACTGGGCTGGGGGTCTCCTGCATGGGAGGTGCACCTTCTCAAGCCTGGGGCTGAACTAGGGGGCAAGAACTGAACTGGAGACCTCCCACATGGGAAGCACACCCCAATTCAGCAAATGGGTCTGCACGGGCCGGGATTCGATCCTCGGTCCCTGGGGCTGCAAAGTGAGCACTTTAACCTGCTGAGCCATCCCAGCTTCCCCAGTGATGCTAATTCTAAACATGTTTTTAATTTTCAGTTTGGTAGTCATAATATCGGCTTTCTTGTTACCTTTGTAAACAGTTCTTTGGGATACAATGTGGCTTTGAGCCCAGTCCAAAGGTTCTTTTGCCCTGTTTTAACATTCCAAAGGTTTGAGGCATAAGGTGGTGTTTTGCCAGGAGGATTTTCTGTACTATTTCTTTTAGTACTGTCTGTTGGTAACCAGCTCTTTAGTTTCTGTCTGAAAAGTATGTTATTTTTCATCCATTTATAAAAGATATTTTTACTGGGTATAGAATTGTGGTTCACATTTTCTTTTTTCCTTTCAATACTTTAAACACATCAGTTTGATGTGTCCTGGCTTGCAAAAGTTCTTATGAGAAGTAAACTGTAATTCTTATTCTTGTTCTTCTGTATTTTATTTCATTTTTTCTCTTGCCTTAAAGATGTAAAAAGGTGCACATTTATGTCTATTTCAAATTATGCTATTAGGCAACATTTTAATTTCAAAACTCAGATAATGTTTAATTTCTGGTTGGTTTGTTCATTTTTTCTTTTTTCTTTTTCTTATTCAATTACATTTAACATATTGGTTTTAAGTGTACAACACATTTATATAACTTACAAAATCCTCACTCCAATGCATCTGGTTCCCATCTAGCACCATAGATAGTTATAATGTTATTGACTGTATGCCCTATGCTGCACTTTACATCCCTGTGACCATTTTGTGAATATGAATTCGTATTTCTTAATTTCTTCTCCTTTTTCACTCACCCTTCCAGCCCTCTTCCCATTTACCCCAACAATTTTAGTGACCGTCTGACAGCATACATTGTTACAACAACATTATTGAGATATTTTCATGTTATAGTCTTCATCCTCATAACTATTACGTTGTAACAAACAAACTGAACTTCCCAATCTCTTCCCCCTATTTTACCCATTCTTCCAATCCTTCACCCATCTGGCAACAATCCAAATATTTTCTGTATCTATGAATTTGTTCCTATGCTACTTGCTTTTTTTCTTTTCTCATTGAAATCCTGTCTTCAATTAAGTTGGGTTTTTTTTTTTATTATTAAATTTTTAGGATGACATCGATTAGTAAAAATTACATAGGTTTCAGTTTTACAATTCTATAGTACTTTGTCTATGTGTTACAATATGTTTCACCACCCAGAATCAGCTTTCCTTTTATCACTGTATATTTAGCTCCCCACCCTCCTTTCCCACCCCTCTTCACCCTCTCCCAGCCACCTCCTACCTCTCCTACTCCCCCTACCCCTCTTATCCCCCCTCCTCCCTTACCCTCAGGGAACCACTAAACTAGGATTTGTTTCTTTGTTGCTTTCAGTTTTATATTCCATATATGAGTGAAGTCATATGGTTCTTAGCTTTTTCTGTTGGCTTATTTTACTTAGTATGGCGATCTCAAAGTCCATCCATGTTGTTGCATATGGCAGTATTTCATCTTTTCTTATAACTGAGTAATATTCCATTGTATATATATGTACCACAGCTTTTTTTATCCAGTTATTTATCACAGGGCACTTTGGTTATTTCCATGACTTGGCCACTATGAATAGCACTGCAGTGAACATTGGTTAAGGTTATCAGTTGTTTGGGAAGGTACCCAGAAGGGGGATTGCCGGGTCATATGATAGCTCCATTCCCAGAGTTCTGAGAATTCTACATACTGTCTTCCAAAGCTGTTGTACCAATTTGCATTCCCACCAGCAGTGTACAAGGGTTTTTTTTTCTCCACAGCTTCTCCAGCACTTGTTGTTCCTTGTTTTGTTGATAATACCCATGCTAGCAGGTGTGAGGTGGTATCTCATTGTGGTTTTGATTTGCATTTCCCTAATGGCTAATAATGTTGAGCATTTCTTCATATGTCTGTTGGCCGTTTATATGTCTTTGTGGGTGAAGTGCCTGTTTAGGTCTTCTGCCCATTTTTGGATTGGATTGTTTTGTTGTTGAGTTGTATGAGTTCCTTATCTATTTTAGATATTAATCCCTTATTAGAGGCATTGTTTGCAAATAGTTTCTCCCAATTGGTTGGTTGTCTCTTTGCTTTGTTGATGGTTTCTTTTGCTGTGCAAAAGCTTTTTAGTTTGATATAGTCTCACTTATTTATCTGTGCTTTTACTTCCCTTGTCTTTGAGGTTAGGTTCATAAAGTCCTCCTGAGCCCAAGGTCTATGAGTTTAGTACCGATGTTTTCTTATACACAGTTTATTGTTTTGGGTCTTAGGTGGAGGTCTTTAATCCATTTTGAGTTGATTTTAGTATATGATGATAGATCACAGTTCAGATTCATTCTTTCTCATGTGGTTTTCCAATTTTTCTAGCACCATTTGCTGAAGAGGCTTTCTTTTCCCCGTTTCATATTTTTTGCTTCTTTGACAAAAATTATCTGTCCAAATATTTGAGGGTTTATTGCTGGGTCTTCAATTCTGTTCCATTGGTGAGTGTCAGTTTTTCTGCCAATACTGAGCTGTTTTGATTATTGAGGCTTTGTAGTATATATTCAAATCAGGGACTGTGATGCTTCCAGCTTTATTCATTTTATGTAAGATTGCTTTGGCAATCGGGGTCTTTTGTGGTTCTATACAAATCTGATGATTTAAAAAATCGATTTCTTGAAAGAATGTCTATGGGATATTGATGAGAATTGTGTTAAATCTGTACATTGCTTTGGGTAATATGGCCATTTTAACTGTTGATTCTTCTAATCCATGAACATGGAATATATTTCCATTTCTTTGTGTTTAAAAGATACTCTTAAGAGAATGAAAAGGCAAGCCACAGACTGGGAGAAAATTTGACTAAGCATATACTGATATAGGACTTAATGTATTCAAACTCATAAAGCTAAACAAATAATAACGGAAATAACCCACTTAATACCTCAGAAAAATATTTTTAACAGTTTACCAAAGATGGTATATAGATGACAAAAAGCACATGAAAAAGTACTCAATAACATTAGTTATTAGGAAAATGCAAATTATGACCAAATGAGATATCTATTAGATTGTCTATGCACCTGTTAGAATGGCTAAAATTGAAAGGATTGACTATATCAAGTATTAGTGAGATGTGGAGGAACTGGAACACTCATACTGCCATTTTGAATGTCCATAAAATGATCGCTGTAAAAACAATTTGGCTGTTATTTTTTTACAAAAAGTTAAGCATATGAGGTCTTACAATTAAGTTCAAGAATTCATCCTAGAAGAAATACTACATATCTCATTGAATGTCACTCTGGTCACCTTTGAAATACTCCCCTTGGGAAGCTATGCACCCACACCAGTGCTTAGTCCACCCTTCAAAGCAATTTTCAAACACTTTTTCTGGAGTGGCCATCAGAACCATTGTCATAGTACCCTTGATGTCCTGAATCAGATGTCTTCTTCTCAATATTTCCTTTATTTTCAGGTAAAGAAAAGTCATTGGGGCCAGATCAGGTTCGTAGGTGGGTGTTCCAATACAGTTATTTGTTTATTGGCTCAAACTCTCTCTCAGACAGTGAGTGCTGTGTGAGCTGAGGCATTGTCATGATGCAAGAGCCATGAGTAGTTGGCAAAAAGTTCAGGTCGTTTTTGTCTAACTTTTTCATTCAGCCATTTCAGCACTTCCAAAGAGTCAACTTGGTTGACTATTTGTCCATTTGGTACAAATTCATAAAGAACAATCTTTTTGATATCAAAAAAGGTTAACAACATCATTTTGACTCTTGATTTGGACTGACAGAACTTTCTGGGTCTTGGAGAATTGGTTGACTTCTCCATTGTGCACTTTGGTGTTTTGTTTCAGGATCATGTTGGTACACCCATGTTTCATCATCAGTGATAATATGACCCAAAACATCATCTTGCCTCTCCAAAAGGTCTTGGCAAACTTCAACTCTGCTTTCTTTCATTCATCGGCAAGCTCCTTCAGGACTATTTTTGTACCTGCCTTTCTCACACCAAGATTTTCTGTTAAGATTTTCCTATTTCTCTATTGATGTTTACTTAGTCTGCTATGCGTCTTACAGTCAGCCAATGATTTTGATGCACAATTTGACAAATCTTTGCAATGCTTTTGTCAATTCTGCTCATTACTGGCCACCCTGATCTCTTCATCAGTGTTGCTTTCTCTCCCCTCAGAAAAACATTTAATCTGTTTGTATGCTGCTGTTTTCTTCATTGATTATTCCCCAAAACTTGGACTAACATGTCTCTGATTTCACTTCCACTCTTGCCAGGTTTAACAAGACATTTAATGTTTGTTTGTTACTCAAATTCATGCTCTGGCGTTCTTGCAACAGCACACAAAACACACAACTTAATTGTCAGACCTCATATACCTACCACGTGTTCTAGCCATTCCACTCCTAGGTAGTTGACCAAGAGAAAAGGGAATGTACGAAGGTTGCCTGGGGGAAAAATCCAGCCATAATTGCTTGTATTTTCCATATTACATGGCTGGACACTTTCTGGACAGCCCTTGCATACTTGTATGTTCATATGAAGACTTATACATGAAAGCTTATAGTAGCTTTGTTTACACTCATTATAGTGAAAAACTGGAAACAATCTGAATGTCCATCACAGGTAAACAAAACTGGTATATTTATATAATAGAATACTAATCAATGAAAAAGAATGGACTTTTGATATATGCAACAACTGAGTGAACCTCAAAATAGTGCTGAGTGGAAGAAGGCAGAGAATAAAAATATATATACCATGTGATCCCATTTATATAAAACTCTTAAGATAAGAAAATTAGGAATAGAAAGCAGTAGGTAGGGTAGGGAGGGAGGGATTACCTAAAATGCACAAGGAAACTTTTGGGATATGCTTACTCTTTTGATTGGAGAAGGTTCACATACATATGTCAAACTGTATCAAATTGTGTATTTTAGATATTTGCAGTTTATTTTATGTTAATTATAATTCAGTGAAGCAATTTAATTAAAAAAAGGAAACAGTAAATATTTTTGCCATGATATTTTGTAGTGCAGTTGGAAATTGAAAGGACAAAGTGAGGTTGGAATAATAGTAATAACAATATCATCTAGTATTTGGATAAAGGGTTCACATACATTATTATGTTGTAATTTCAAACCTAGGTAATTTCTACTGATATTTAAAAAACAAACAAACATTTTTTAATGTTTGAATGTCTTTGTATATGAATGTAAAGGAAATGTTTTGCGAAAAATGACATTTTCCCCTTCTTTCTCCCCTCTTTTAAAAAAGGAGTGACAGTTCGTTCAGATTCTTTGTATTCTTCTTTGTCTATATTTGTCAATTTGCTGTACACGTGCTACAGGCTGCAGGATTTCACAACTGGGGCAATTGGTAAGTCTTTTAACTACTTAATCTGTTCATCTATTATCTTTATATGATTTTTGCCTTTTTAAAAATATTTAACATAGAAAAGCCAGATTAGCAAAAGTAAACAAAAGTAATAATTGCGTTTTTTATTATACCATTTAAAATTTTTCTAAAGCATAAATAACCTTTGAAAAAAATCATCCTATTTAACATTATGTTCCCATTTTAAATATAGCACATTCTATCTAGTTTAGTTAAAATGTTGGACACTAAGAGGAAGAGTAAAAAGGAGACTGAGGAGGATCAGATAAGAGGACCAAGCATTGTGGAAAGGAAAGAAAAGAAATTCAAGGATGTTAAGGGGAAAAAAATGAACCTTATGCGTAAGGCACTATTTTAGGTGTACAAATATGTTTTCATATACACACACAAATGCACATGGACACATGTCTTTGAAAAGTGGAATATGTAAAGGGTGTCCCAAAATTCACGCAAGATTTGAATTTTGCGTCACTTGTGCGGTAAAGTGTTGCTAATAGAAAAAAAAGACAATGTGACAGCTGATGGTTCAGGGTTATTAAAAATGGAGTGCTACATGAAAGAACAACGTGTTTTCATTGTTGAGCAATGAAAATTTACAATTTTTAATTATAAACCTGTGTTTTCTATCAAAATTACTTCTTGTGTGAATTTTGGGACACTCTTTACATATTTTTAAACAATAGAGTCATTCTCAGCATGACAAAATGTTCACTCAGTGGGGTATCCTCAGAAACTGAGACAACTTGGATCCAGGCTAGGAGGTAATAGTAGATATACAAGTGTTTCTCTCTTCATACACTCTGGAGGAAACATCTCTAAAATTATCCATCCCTCTTTGTTTCTCTTATGATTGAGTTGCATACAGTTGAATTCTTATAAGCTAAAAGTATGTCCGAGTCAACTTTGCTGCTCTGGTTACATAAACTAAACTGAACGTGTAACTGGAGTATATTGAGGACTTATATTTAGTACGCTCATACTGAGTTGGAGTAGTGACTGGCATTCAGCCAATTATTGACAGCTTTGCAGATCTAATGGGCATGTATACATACAGAAAACTTATATAGAGACTTTAAATCAGTTATAGAAAAAAATAGCATTTATTATTTTAGAGAGTGTATAGTCTTTGCCATTTGTGGGAAAGGAAATGTTTTAAATGTTTAACAAATATACTGCTTATGTCAACAGCTCAAGTTTTTTATCCTTATGAAGTTAAAATATCTTTTGCTTTTTTAGCACAAACTTGGAAAAAATGTGTTAAAATCGAGCATAACAGCATGTGTAGTGATGATATAGCACAGGAGTCTGCTAGTGAGGGTACATGCAGGATGACCTGTTTGAAGATAGACATATAATTCAGCAGATTTTAAAAAATTAAACTGTTTATTTTGAGCTAATTGTAGATTCACATACAGTAATAAGAAATAATGCAGAGAGAGCCCAGGTACTTTTTACTCACTTTTCCCTGATGGTAACATCTTGCAAACCTGTTGTATTATATCAAAACCAGGATCTTGACAATGATACAGTCAAGATACAAACTGTTTCCATCACCAAAGATTTCCTCATGCTACCCTTTGAGAGCCATAATCGCTTCCATTTTGCTCCCATCCCCTCCTTGACTCCAGTAATCACTAATCTGTTTGTTGTTGCTGTTATTTTCTCATTTCAAAGACTGTTATATAAATAAAATACTACAGCATGCAATCTTTGTTTTTTTTGACTGAGCATAGTTCTCTGGAGATTCATCCAAGTTGTTGTGCACATTATTAGATCATTCCTTCTTATTCCTGAGTAGTAGTCCATGGTGTGGATGTACTACAGTTTGTTTCACCAGTCACCAGTTAAAGCACTGTGGCGTTTCTGGTTTTGAGCTATTATGAAAAAAACTGCTACGAACATGTTTTAACAGGTTTCCATGTGGACATAAATTTTTATTTCGCTGTGTAAATACCCAAGATTATGATCACTGGTTGAATGGCTGTACCATTTTGTATTCCCACCAACAGTGTGTGAGTGATTGAGCCTCCACATCCTCATCAGCGTTTAGGATTGTCACTGTTTTTACTTTAGCCAGTGGTGTCCAACCTTTTGGCTTCCCTGGGCCACATTGGAAGAAGAATTGTCTTGGGGCACGCATAAAATACAATAACACTAACAATAGCCGATGAGCTAAAATAGTGGGGAGAGGTCACAAAAAAATCTCATGTTTTAAGAATTTGTGTTGGGCCTCATTCAAAGCCATCCTGGGCCGCAGGTTGGACATGCCTGATCTTAGCTATCTTGATAGATGTGTAGTGATAGCTAATTGAAGCTTTAATTTGTATTTCCCTAGTGACTCATGACGTTGATCATCTTTTCATGTGCTTATTTGTCAACCTTTGTATCCTCTTGGTGTAATGTCTCTTTGTCTTTTGCCCATTTTCTAATTGAATAAATTTTTTCTGAACTGCTCAGCTTTGAAAATTCTTTATATATTTTGGATACTAACCCTTTGTTGGATATATGGTTTACAAATATTTTCTTCCACAATTAAGCAGAATTTAAAATGAACTTTAAAAGAAATTAGTATAATTATAACTAATAGGCTAAAATAGCTATATACACTTAAGGCTGGAATTTGGCGTCTGAATTTGAATTCAGACTATGTCATTTATTAGCTTTGTGACCTTGGGCAAATACTGAATATTTCTGTGACTCAATTCCTCATCTGTAAAAAAGGGATTAAGAATAGCATTTTATTTATTTATTTTTTTAATAAGGGAGGATTTGAAATTTTTATTTTGTTTTTTAATATATTTTTATTTATTTATTTATTTTTGACAGAGAGACAGAGAGAGAGAGAGAGAGAGAGATACAGAGAGAGAACTGAACTGGGGGAGCTCCCAGTTCAGTATATGGGTCCGAAAGGGCTGGGGCTGGGGCCGGGATTCAATCCCCGGTCCCCAGCGCTGCAAAGTGAGCGCTCAACCCACTGAGCCATCCCAGCTTCCCCAAGAATAGCATTTTTTAAATAGGATTGTTGTGAGAATTAAATGAGTTAACACATATAAAGAAGTGGAATGTTGCTTGGCTCATAAGAGCTGAATATGTGTTGGTTGTTATTTTTTTTTTTAATTGTGCATTGATTTATTTGCCTAATTATACTTCTTATTATTCCATAGTGGTTGGATTTCATCCCTTACTGGTCTCAACAAAAATATTCCTGTTGGAATCATGATGATAATCATAGCTGCACTTTTTACAGCATCAGCAGTCATCTCACTAGTTATGTTTAAAAAGGTAAGTGAAATTTTGTGTGTAACTTTTTATAGTGAAACCGATGTTCTGTTCTCATTTTCCTATTTTGCTCTTACTTCAGTGTCACCTCAACCATTTTGTTGTTCTATTGAGCAAGTTTGCTCCTGAAGATTACTTTTTACAATCAAAAGTTATGCATAGATAAATTTTAGAAAATTGCTTCAAATTTTTAACTTCCTGTAAAAGAGAAATATTTTAAAATTCTGTTAACTGAAGGCTTTTTTCATTTGAAGACTCAACCTCATTTTTTAAATTTTTATTGTTAAATTTATTGGGGTGACATTGATTGGTAACAATTAGATAGTTTCTGCATGTACAAGTCCACATCACATCATCAACCTCATTTTTAAAATGTGGATTATTTTTTTATATATTCTAATTTCTTTCTTTGAATATTAAATATATTGGCTTGGTTAATAAATAGAAGTAAAATTGGGGAAGCCAGGATGGCTCAGTGGGTTAAGCACTCACTTTGGAGCGCCAGGGACCGTGGATCGAATCCCGGCCCCGGCCCTTGTGGACCCATGTGCTGAACTGCGGAGTTCCCCCAGTTCAGTTCTCTCTCTGTCTCTGTATCACTCTCTCTCTCTGTCAAAAACAATAATAAATAAATAAATAAATAAATAAATAAATAAAAATAGTTTTAAAATAGAAGTAAAATTATTTTGTGGCTTGTACATTTTCTTTGTATATAAAATTTTAATGTTTTTTATTTATTTATTTATTTTAATTGTTTTTGACAGAGAGAGAGCGAGAGAGAGAGAGAGAGAGAGAGAGAGAGAGAGAGAGAGATACAGAGACAGAGAGGGAACCGAACCGGGGAACTCCCCAGTTCAACACATGGGTCCACGCGGGTTGGGGCCGGGACTCGATTCCCGGTCCCCGGCGCTGCAAAGTGAGCGCTCAACTCACTGAGCCATCCCGGCTTCCCCCTGTATATAAAATTTTAAAGACACTAAATTATTTGAAAGTATAAAGTGAGCTGGTGACAGGTTCCGGCTGGGTTATGACATGAATTTTGTTTTTAGTGTTGTCCAGTTAGCTATACTTCTTCATGTAGAATTCCCATGGCTGTTTCTACAACCTTAAGAAAATATTGTATAGGATAGGAGAGAAATAAGTGTTTTCATTTGTTTATATAAAGTTTAATTGTGTAGGCTAGGATATATATTTTTGATATTCTACATGTGTTCAAGCATGATATATAAACCATGAGAGTAACATCTGTTTGAAAATGATAAAGGCTTTTTGGTGGCTCTCCTTTTAAAAAAAATAAATCCTCATAACATTTTTTCTTTATTTTTTTATTGTCTAGTAACTTGAGAATATATATAAGGAATGCATAGAAATAACTGTACCTTATATTTAAGAACACTGTGTACTCTTGAAATACTTTTACATTTGCATTTTGTCCTTCTTAAAACATGTATAGAGGCTAAGCTGTGTTTTTTTTAATTTTGCTACTTATTTTCACTCTAAAAACTTTTACTTATTTTCTGCACTACACACATATAACTATTGAAACTCAGTTTTCTGATGTTACTAAATCCTATAGTTGTTTGTTTTTTTTTTTTGGTCTATCTCCTCCCTGAACTCTGTAGCCTTCTACCGTACAGGCATCTCCTTTTCCTTAGTCTTCATAACTGTATTTTGATTCTCCTGCCTCTAAGGCCATTTTTTTCTCTCATTTTTTTGTCTAGCTCTTAAGTAAAGGTCTTCTTAAATGCGGTCAGCTCTCTGTTATTTGTGCTGTACAATCATTTTCCTTGGGAATTTCAGCCTCCCTCATTGCTTCAGTGTCTTCTCTACCTGAATGGCCTAAAATCTTGGAGCTGGAAGACATGCTTTAGTTGAATTTTTCAGGTGACTATTTACATCTCCAGTTGATTGGCATCATTGTTTCACAGTAATGCATCCTAAACGCATCATTTTCTTCTCAGAACTAGCTCTCTTCCAGAAGTTCTGACACATATTCAAGAAACATTAAGACTACATATTGTATAATTCTGTTTCATATGAGGTGTCCAAAATAGGGAAACGTATAGAGATGAAAAGGAGATTAGTGGTTGTCTGTGGCTGGTGGTTGGGGTGGATAGTGACTAATGGTTATGGAATTTTTTGGGGGGATGATGAAAATGTTCTAAAATTAGGTTGTGTAGATTCACAACACTATGAATATACTAAAAACCATTTTAATATATAAAATGGTTTACTAAATATACTAAAATTCATTTTAAAAGGGTAAATTATATAGTATACAAATTTTATCTCAACTTTATTTTAAAGGAACTCTTACTAACTACCAACTATGAGGTGGTGGGTGCTAAGTACTTTCTCAGATGATTCCATTTAACATTTGTGTCAACACTTTGGCCACTTCTGTCAGTGCTTCCATTACTTTTTTAGTCACTTTCTTAGATACTTTTTTTTTACTTAAGCTGACCAGATGTCCCATTTTAGAAAGGACAGAAGATATGGTACTGTCCCCTTTCAAACAGCCCAGTCTCACTGGGTTAAATTTAAGGTGTCAGTAGGCTGACCATACATACCATTTAAAACGGGACAGTACTGTTGCCTTCTGTCCCATTTAAAACAGGACGTCTAGTCAGCCTATTTTTACTAGCTTTCATCCTTCTTTACCTTTTCATTCCCAACCTCAGCTAATCCAGAATTTTTTTACAGGTCATTCATACTCTGCCCCCACTTTCTTTTGTCTGTTTGATGTATAGTTACTATATTAATATAATATCCCCCAAACAAACCCAGCACTCTGAAGAATTTTGAAATGGACATGGTATGAGGAATGAAATTGTAAGAAGTAGGGCTAGTTCCTTTCACGAATCCCAGGTCCAGACTTTATACTCCAGTCAAACTGTACTACTCAGTTTCTTTAAATCATTTATCTTCCTTTGTCTTAGTTTTTGTTATTGTTATGCCTTTTAACTTTTGGGTTGCTTCATCTCTGCCAGTTGAAGACTTAGCAGTGTTCTTTCAAGATTTCTCTCAATTCTCCCCGCCTCTTCCACAGAGTCTTTGTTATCTCATGTCTGAGGGATTGTATCATCGACTACTTTTTTGGGGAACTTGCTCTCTGTATTACTCACTGTGGTACCTGGACATACCTCATAGTGTACATATTCTGGGGTACTCAGCTTTTTAAGCTCCTCCAGGGTGAACTTATTTTAGCATCAGAATTAAATAAGAAGAGCAAGGGCTTTGGAAACATGTATCTCAGGTTGAAATTTTGGCACTTTCACATACAGCTGTGTGAACTGAGGCAGGACTTCTTTAACCCCTCATGTCCGATGTTCTCACCTGGACTCTGAGCTCCATGAGAGCAGGAACCTAGTGTATGTGCTTTCAGGCTATATTCCTCACATCCAGAACAGTGACTGGCAGTGATTGGCATGTGATAGGCACTCAAATATATGTTGAATGAATGAAGGAATAAGAATAACTACTACTTCTGTAGAATTGGTGTGAGGAGTAAATGAAACAGTGAATATACATTGCATTGTACAGGGCCTTAATTAAAATTGATTTTCTTTTCTGATCTTTATGACCCCTTTGTCATTTTATTTTCAGGGTCTAGTTTGGTGTGTACTTTTTTTAGTAGGTGCCTGTATCATTGTTCTATCAGAGAAACAGAACAGAATGAAGAGATTTATTGAAAGAAATGGGCTTATATGGTTGTGGGGCTGGTTAGGTCCGTCTGAAATCTGGAGGACAGGAGGGCAGGAAGGATTGGAAACTCTTAAGCAGAAGCTGAACTCCAGTCCACCGGTGGGATTACTTCTTTCTCACAGAAACCTCAGTTCTGTTCTTAAGGTCTTTTAACTAATTGTATCAGGCCTACCCAAATCATTCAGGATACTCCCTTTCCCTTAAAGTGAATGGATTATAGATGCTAATCACATATACAAAATACCTTTACAGCAACACCTAGATTGGTGTTTGATTGGGAACTAGAAACTATAGGTAGCCAAAAAAACCTGACTATTACAACATCTCTTTGGAAATTCCTTTATTATTCCAGATGTATCAATGAGGTGCTTTATAAAACCAGAAATATAATAAATTTAGAGTACCGAAGAGAGTTTTGTGTTATGCTGCAGGTTCCATTCATTTGTTAAACAGTTACTGAAGTATATGTGTTATTTGCCAGGTACTGCACTTTGAGCTCACATTTTGGTGTGGAAGGAGAAACAAATGAATGGGTACTACAATCCAGGAACTTAGTGGCTACTATAAGGCTAAGTGTAGGGAGTGCACAAGAGGGACACCTAAAGGAAGTTTTGGAGATCTTTTTAAGTAATGAGGTCTCTTTGTATTGTCTTGGGTGAGATATCATGATGAATAAGAGTTATCTGAGGAAAGGAGTGAAAGGGAGAAGGGAGAGGTTAAGTAGGTACAAAGTAGCAGGGATACCATGTTCATATCTAGTTGCAAAAAGTAACATGGCATATTCAGGGAATTAAAAATAGATCAGAATGGATGGGAAGTAAACTTAGTATTTGAGTCATGCAGGGAGAAAAGTGGGCTGTTGATGGTAGAGGACAGATAAAGATGAGGCTGAACACATAAGTGTGGAGCAGGTTGTCCAATCTTTTGGGTTCCCTGGACCGCATTGGAAGAAGAATTGTCTTGGGCCACACATAAAATACACTAACACTAAAGATAGCTGAAAAGCTAAAAAAAGAAAACCAAAAAACAAAAAACTGCAGAAAAATCTCATGATGTTTTAAGAAAGTTTACAAGTTTGTGTTTACCTGCATTTAAAGCCATCCTTGGCCACATGCGACCCATGGGCTGCAGGTTGGACAAGCTTGCCGTAGACTTCTATAAACTAGGAAACCTTGTTAAGAAGTTTGAATCTTCTCCAAAGAGTGGTGGTGAGCTATCGAAGAGGTTCAAAGAGGAGAATAGCTGAATTGATCCAATTTGAGCTTTAGAAAGACTTCCAGAATTGATTGAGATTTGTGGGGCAGGGGTATGGTACCGGTAGTTGGAGAAATTAAAACAGAGGCAAGCTGGGAAACTGATTAGTAATGATGGTGGCCTAAACTAAGAAATCGCAGTATAAAGTAAATGTAGTAAGGGGAAATACGCAGGTAGCAATTGATTTGACTTGGTCTTGGGAGTGGAAAGTGAGGGAAGGCTCAGGGAGGACACCCAGGTTTTTAGATGGTGGGCCATTCAAGAAGGAAGTACAGGAAAAAGAGCAGATTTGGCCATTAAAATCTTTTCAACTTTGGGTGTGGGGAGGTAAAATACTTGTGGGATATTAGAGTATAAACTTGGTAGGCTTTTGTATATGTATACAAGTTGGGAGCAAAAGAAAGAGCTTTAGGCTGGATTTCTAGACTTGAGAAGTATTGACTTCTTGATGAAAACAAAGCCTAGAAAGCGGATATGGAGTGAGAAGAGGGTTAAGGGTTGAACATTCTCAACATTTAAGAATCTATTGAGGGAAAAATGTGGAGGTAATTTAGCCAGCAGTGGTCGTGGTGGGAGAATATTTGGCACAGATGGTTAGTAGAGTCAGGGTGTGAAGGAAATGTTTATTCTGCAGCTGCTGTGTACTGACTGCTATAAGCAGCACTCTGAAGTCTTTGACCTGCAGTGTTTCCCCTGAGGTACACAATCCTTCAGGATTCAGTCCATGAAAGGGAAAGTTTTAGAGCTGTGCTTGATGTATGCCAGACATTCAAAAGAAATATGACTGCTTCCAAAATAAAAGTGGTGATGTGGAAATTGTGCAGCATACTCTATTTTGGTTGACTTTTTTACTTTTAACCTCATAGTTAAAGAAGTCACCAGTTACCTCTTTCTATATGTGTTCACTCTCTGTCAGTGCTATACAAGCTCCTAAACTTCTCTGAATGCCATATTCTTTGTGAAATAAGGAATTTAGATGAGATGATTTTCTGTATGGTGTATGAAGTATAGTGAATGGTGATAATAATAAGCTAAGATGAAATTTGAGCCAGCTTTCATATTTGTAATGGCACAAATTTTTCTTACTTTGATAGAGATTGAGATCCATTAAAAATACCTGATTATTTTATTTTCTACACTTGCTCAAAACTGGCTTTTGTTTTGTTTTTGTTTTTAATTCTTTCAGAGTGTGTAGGCATAGTTTATATAGTTTATAACCACTAGGGGTCAGGCTCTTCAAAAATAGTTAATGGTCTCTAAAAGTTATCTGTGCACTATTTTGACTCTAGAGTTGTTGCTTTTTATTAGATTATTCTGTGTCTTCATCCCCAGCTAATGCTTTGTTGTATATACGAAGGATGTTCCCCAAAAATGTATATATATTTTAAGAAAGGAAAAAACTGTATTAAAATTGTAATAATATATACCAATAACAAAAGATAAATACAAATCACGTTTGACTTCTACAATTGCCAAGAGGTGCTCAAAGTGGTTACCGTTAGTGTCCAGACACTTCTGATTATGGGAAACTACTGCTTGAGCAACGTTGACCAAAGTGTCCACTTCTATCACCGTGCATGCCGTTTCAATTTATCATGCATTTCACACTTACCACAAATGTGTGTAGCTGTTAGGCATGTTGGAGGTTCTATTGCATACTCACGCCTTCACTGTTGTTGTACTTCCACAATGTTCTCGATTTCAAGTACTGTTTAACAATGATCTTGTGCTTCTGCCATTTTCTTTGACTATCCTACTTGTCTCATGGTGATGCTGGCATTCATTTGATTAACGCCATCTTTTGAGCGAAAATCATACCACACATTGCTACTGTAATTCAATTTAACTTCAAAAAGTAACACATAGATAACATCTCGTGAAATGTGTATGCATTTTTTTTTTTTTTTTTTGCATCCTGGTATTTATTTCAATTACAGTAAACACAACTTTGAGAATTTAGTTGGTAGTCTGAAATCTGCAGAATTGGAATAGGTAATCACTGGTGTATAGAGTTCCCAATATGAGCTCTATGGCAACTTTACTTTGTTTACCCCATAGCGTCACTTTATAATCCAAATTTAACATAATTGAAATGAAAGAATATCTGTTTCTTGTCTCTCTTCATAGTTCAATTTCCTTTTCACAGATTTCTTAAATTTTTTCTCAGATTATTTTTAAATGGTGTATACGTATATGTGTTTTTAAAAGATCTTTCTGTAGGGGAAGCCGGATGACTCAGTGGGTTAAGCGCTCACTTTGCAGCCCCGGGGACCAAGGATCGAATCCTGGCCCTGGCCCGTGTGGACCCATATGCTGAACTGGGGAGTGCCCCCAGTTCAGTTCTCATCAGGGTGAAGACCCGGGCCCAGTTCCTGCCCTGTGCAGCCCCACTCCCACCTCTAGAATGAAACTATGTGGAAAAACAAATGATGTGCAACTATGGAGACTGTTCTGGGCCCTCCCCCTTCTCTCTGTCTGTGTCTGTATCTCTCTCTCTCTCTCTGTCAAAAACAATAAAAATAAATCTTTAAAAAAAAAAAGATCTTTCTGTAATAAACTATTAGAATTGAATACTTTGAGGCTAAGGAGAACATACTATAAATGGGTCAAAAACACTAAATTGAATAAATTACAAGAGACTGCATATGAAGGGAACCCAAAAATTTCTTCTCATTTTAATTGTTATAATAATGTAGTATGGAAGAGATAAGTAGATAATACATAATTTGTATTCCTTTTGAGACCTAGTTTTGAATGATTATTTTCTCATGAAATTAAAAAAAAATTGTCCTCATGGACTTTTGTGTCCAGATTCATAAAATAATTAATAATAGTTATCTTTTTTGGATTTTGGAAGAATTTTAGAAAAAGTTATTGCAATTTTTTAAACAATGAATTTCCCTAATTGCTCAAAATTTTTTTTCTATACCAAAATATCTATTCTGCAAATACTTATTTTGTGTGAAGGTATAGAATTTGACTGTGCAATCCAGAATGACAAGTATCATTAGTTAAATTGGTGTTTAAACAGTGAATGCTTTGTGATGATATTCTATTATGTATAAAGTGGTAGTCTTAGATAAAGAGTGACTTTCACTTTCTTTGAAAGCATTATTGTTCCCCCCCCCCCCTTTTTTGGCTTTATTTTGAACCTAGGACAGAACACTGATAATTTTACTCTTCTGGTTTTCAATAGTCACAAATAGACATACTGTATCTTTCTCTTTCTCTCTCAGTCATCTAACACTATAATACTTTCTGTTTAGGAGTCAGTTTCATATGATTCATGTTGCTTTTCAAATGGTTGTCCACATGCTTGTTATCTTCATTTAGGGGACACAGAGTAGGTACAGTAATATTTTTGGATCCCTAGGAAAAGTGGCAGTCTGAACAGGTTGTTTATACTATGTCCTTAGTTAGTGTTCTTAGTATGTTCACTTTTTTTGATTACTATAAATTTTTATTTTGTTATCTTTTCCTGTAAGTATTAGGCTAATTCCTTAATACATTCCATATCTAGGTTAATATAACTAAATTGTTGTGAATTGTATTTACTTAGGCATCTTCAAATTTGGTAGGTTTGTTAGTATTTATAGTACTATACTCATATCTATATTTTTAAATACATCATCTATATGTAAATTTTAACAGCTTTTATTGACAAATGCACATATGCAATTCATCCACTTAAAGTGTTCAATTTAGTGGTTTTGGTATATTACATTATTAATCTTTAAAAATTGTAAACTATATATAACATGAAATTTGTCTTATGGTACCTAAACTGGAGGTTTTGAGTGGTGACCAACCAGTTGGAGGGTAGTGGAATCAGTAGATAACAAATCTAGTGTTCTTTCTGTGATACTCCTAAAACTGAATGTTTAGATTAATGCTATTTTCATAAGTGTGGATGAGATAGCAGTATTTAAGTTGTTTAGTTTTTTAAATACAGTAGTTTATCTTAAAACCTTTTTTATGATTTCATAAGGAATATGAATTATCAATATCACTGTGAGACAAAGAAGGGAAATGATAAGCGTTTTGAAATGTTGATACTTATAATTAGCCTATCATCTTACTAGGGCATTGGAATAAAGAATTGCCCATTTCACATGGATGTAATGCATTTGTATTTGAGCATTGTGCACTGAATACATATATGTAATGTTTTCCCTCTAGGTGGCTCTCTGAGTCTATATAGATGCAGACTATATTGAGAAATATGCTATTCCTACTTTTATTTTGCCTTTGTGCTTTTCGGGCTATGAATTTCATTTTAAGTAATTAAACTATGAAGGCCATAAATCAATCACATCAGACACTCATACAAATTTGAAGAAGGAAATAAAGCAAATTAGAACAAATGGTTTGTTTATTACATGCCCATAAACTTGGGGGAAAGGGGAAGAGAGATTGCTCTGTGACTGGTAAGTAAAGAAGGCTTATTAGGTTTCTATGAACACTTTGTTTTCTGGAATATAACTGTATGTACTTATTGTCAGATAAATTTCTTAAACATAGGAGTGATAATATATAATTTTAATGTTCCATAGAAAATTTGGCTTTGAAAAGGGAATAAAAAATATGATTTCTATACTTAGGATAGTGCTATATGGTTACTAGAAGAAAAGATTACTAGGAGTTGCCAATTTATGTGGGTGTCAGTCCTCTATTTTTCTCCCTAACCCTTTTACCCAGAGATCCATGGAAATATACATATGGCATTTGCTTGTACCACTGTATCAGAGGAACTCAGGATTGTCTGGGTATTTTTATCTTTTACCCTGACAGCTCTTCATTCTTTAACATGCTTTCTTCCCTTGACATCTGTGAAAAGTTCCCTGGTTTTTCCCATTCCTCTCCTAATCATTTCTGTAAAGTTTATTTTTATTGTTTTTGACAGAGAGAGACAGATAGAAGGGGAAGGGCTCAGAGCAGTCCCCATAGCTGCACGTCATTGGTTTTCTACATAGTTTCATTTCACTGGTGGGTGTGGGGCTGCGCAGGGTGGGAACCAGGCCCAGGGGATGGAGGTGTGTGTGGGGGGAGCTTTTGCATGGAGCTCGCCCTGGCAAGAGCCAAACTGGAGGCACACCCCAGTTCAGCATATGGGTCCACACAGGCCCGGGCTAGGACTCATCCTCTGACCCCAGGGCTATAAAACAAGTGCTGAACCCGCTGAGCCATCCCTGTATCCCCCTAACCATTTCTTAATTGTTGTGGGTACCTTTTAAATATTGGTGTCTTAAGTAGGCTTTGGTACTTGACTCTCTTCACTTTCTTTTTTTTTTAATTGTTTTTGACAGAGAGAGAGAGAGAGATACAGAGACAGAGACAGAAAGAGAACTGAACTGGGGGAACTCCCCAGTTCAGCATATGGGTCCGCAGAGGCCGGGGCCGGATTCAATCCTCGGTGCTGCAAAGTGAGCACTTAACCCACTGAGCCATCCCGGCTTCCCCGTCTCTTCACTTTCTCCATGGACAGTTTCATTTATGTCAGAGTTGCATCTACCATTTATGTGCCAGTGGTCTCCCAAGTCCATGTTTATAGCCCATTCCTCTCTCGAGCTACAAACCATATCTTCACCTGCTTGCTGAGGCAGGCCTAGAGTAGGTATTCAATAAACATTGGTGGAATGTATGAGTATTTAGAACTTAACCCAGCAGCTCCTTTAATTCCCTAAGCCAACCTATCCTTTCTATTTTCTGTCTTTTTAAAACACCTTTCCAATATCTACGCTTGGCTTGAATGTGTTTGACTCATTCTACTTTTCTTCACTTCATATTTACTCCATAATTGCCAGTTCCCATCCAGATTTGGGAAAAGAACTGACTTGAGTTTACTGCCCACCTCCTCCAAACTTGCTTTGATTGCATTCCAGTCAGGCTTCTAATTTAGACCTGATCACAGTGCAGTGTAATTACAAGTTCACTTTTCTGTCTCATCTTCCCTCCCTCCTAAGTTTTTAGGCATATAATAAATATTTGTTGTAATTTGCTTTATTTCTTCTCAATTTGTATTAGATTAAGTGGCTGATATTATATGTGTTGATGTACTTCATAGTATATGCATCTTAAAATATATACTACTCATGAAAATAAATCCCACGTTTTGAGTGATGAATCAGTATGGATAGATAGTTCACAGAAGTGTTTCTTTGTAAATCCTTTAAAACTTGACCATACACAAAAGGTTAAATGGTATACAGATTGGATAGCAGAAATATCTTTAAAGGCAATAAATAGTGCTTGATGCATTAAGTGATAAAATATCATTTGATTATAATATGGCCAGTGGATATATGTGTAGCTAATACAGAAATAAATAGATATTATTTTATTTGTCTAGCTTAGTAAATTAATATATTAAAGTCAGAATGTCTCATTATATTGAACCATTTTCTTGTAATGCTATATATCTTACTAGGTATAGCAAAAGACAGCTTTTTGCATTTGATTAAGTTCTTTAAATTATTTTTGGTTTGGCATAGGCATAATTACCTCTCCTTCATTGGGGGTAAAAAGGACAAATCTGTGTTAAGAAAATATTTAAGTACAATATTATGTGCAGTGTGGTGGCTGATGTTCTTGGTCTTAGGAATCATGACTAGAATCTAGTTCTTTTAACTCTGAGAAACCTTGAGATTAATTGAAGAGCTGCTGAAAATGAATATGTAGATGACCACTTATCTTCTCCCACTTTTTTTGTGCCTCCATAGGTACACGGACTATATCGCACAACAGGTGCTAGTTTTGAGAAGGCCCAACAAGAGTTTGCAACAGGTGTGATGTCCAACAAAACTGTCCAGACCGCAGCTGCAAATGCAGCTTCAACCGCAGCAACCAGTGCCGCTCAGAATGCTTTCAAGGGTAACCAAATTTAGAGAATCTTCAGACAACAAACACACTGTTACCTTTTGACTGTACTTTTTTCTCCAGTTACTGTATTCTATAAATATTTTTATGTTCAGAACACACAGTAAACACAGCATGAAATTTCTGTTTACTTATGCATGGGCAAAACCCAGCAAAACTTCCTTGTCTTATTATTTACCTAACAGTTTCTTAATATTTTAGTGCCCCTTGCAGAAAAAAATATTACATGCTAAATAAATATTCTCCATATTTTTGGGGGGATGAATGTTCAGCGAATTATTTCAGTGGTGAGACACTGAAATTAATATGGTACTTATGATTAAAAATGCATTTAGCACTAGCTGCAGACATTCTTTCAAGAAGCTTAGGTATAAGGATTATACATTGGAGCAGTGAAGTGATGCTTCATTCTTTTTTCCTTATTTATATTGAAAGAAATAGGCTATCAGGGACTTCTGGATTTTTAAATTGGCTTGCTTTTTAGCAGTTTCAGTCACCAGTGAAGAGCCTGTGTGCATTTTGTAGTAGACAATGTAAATTTTATTTTTTTGTTTTCTTTTGCAGAGTAGTTGATATTTTGATATCATTCTCTGATCTTGCATGGGTACTATATTTCTTAAATTAAAAGAATTAGTATTTTGGGTTCTGTACTGCTTATGGTTGTAGGTTTGGGGAGTTGTTTATAGAATCATAGAAATGATTTTCTGTAGTAGTTTCTTTTAAATAAAAAATTATTGGGGTACAGTATGAGACTATAATATGTAGTGCATTATCCAAAAGAAAAGATAGAGAATGATGGAATAGAATATAGTGATGGTAATATCTTTTCTTCACAATTTCAGTATTCATATCATAGTCAAATATTACTGTGTGTAAACTTTGGTATATTCTTGTGGCTACTCTTTTTAATTGAACTGAGATTGTGTTTGGCAGCTCTGTTTGGGGTGATTTTTAACAAAGGTATTAAAGTCTAGCCTAAATCCTTGTCTAAAGAAAAAACATACAGTATTTAAGGGATTTTTCTTTTAGCCTCTCATCTCTAGTGACATTAAACATAAAAAAAATACCTTGGCATTTTACATATATTTGAATCCACAATGCACCTCATTCTTTTAATTTTTGAGACATACTGAATACATTAAAATTTTTCAACAGTAGAAAAAAATAAACATTTAACTTGCACCAAGGGAAAAAAGTATACAGTTGAATGCATTAATTATGAATATAATCACATTAAAATTGTTATGCAACACAGGAGTTCATTCTTATAGTATATTTGGGTTGAAAGTTTGAATCATTTTTAATACTGATTAAATGACTAAAAGACATTTGTAAAGTCATGATACCATTTTTTGAAGTAATTTAGCTAATGTAAGTTTATAGAATAATAATGATTTCAGATTGATTTTAAGCAAGGATAGTCTATTGGATTATATTACTTGAGACTGTAAATGCTTTTTACAGGAAAAAAAAAATCAGATGTGTATAAATGGTTAAATCACTTTCATTCTTCTCCCCAAATCTGGAGTTAAAATGAGTTTCATGCTGGGGGTAGGATGGTGAGTTCTTGCTATTAATGAAAGAAGCTTTGGGTGATAGTGATGCTAGTAATGTGGATCCATCCAGATAGTGCTCAGTTTTTACTTATTTGGGACTTTATTAAAATAATATACTTGAAATATAGTTGTTTTGTTTTGATGAAAATAGGAGTCAAAATATGAATTTCAAGCTGTTTGAGTTATTTCTGATCAGTGGTAATATCTACCTACCTTCTTAGTCAGATATGCCAGTTCAAGTTTTTCGGACTATAATCTTAGTGAAAATCTGTTTCATCAGTATGAGGTATTGAGTATGGATTTTAAAAACAGCGAAACATTAACCACAAAATACAACAAGAACACTTATGTCCATCATCAATTTATACATCAAGTACATTTTTTAAAAGTAGGAATGAAAGATATATCATAGAAAATTTTGAAAAACACTGAGATTCTTTAAATAATAGGAAAGCTTTTCTCTATTCTGTAGAAACCCATAAAGGATAGCACTGTTAAATAGTGAAGAATAATTAGAACCAAGAGTACCTTTTTTTGTGTAGATGGGGAAAAAGTTATAAAATCCAGTTATTTGGGTTAATAACAGCTTATGAGAGAATTTTTAAAAAAACAAACATAAATGTGCATTAAAATGGTGACAATGCTTAGTTCGATAAAGTATGGGGATTTTAAATTCTTATATTTTCTATTCTCTTTAATAATTAGTAAATAGTACATTTTCACTCAGCAAAACATTGACATATTTGTTAGTGTTTTATATTTAATGTTAACATTGCCCTGGATCAGAATCATGAAATGGTCTTGACATTGTAAGTATCCATGTCATTTTTCTGTTTGCAATACTAAGTTGTGCCTATTTTATTTCAGACAAAAGTTTGAACACTGTAATATCATTCATTGCTCAGTGATTTGTAATTTGGGACTTGGATTATTTATCTAGGGATGTTTGTATATTTTGTCAGTGAGTAATACTGCACTGCCGTCATGGTGACTGTCATGGTACTATATAAATGCCCTCCATCTGTCCCTCTAATGTTGCATGTTTTCAGTGGTTTGGAAGTTTTGTATATTTATTGTATTAGCACAGAGTGTCAGAATAAAATGCTGTTTACTGGATGTTCATTTGTATAATTTTAAACTCTATATTAACACTTCAGAGGCAGAAATTATGCTGAGGATTTAATGTATATGGAAATTCCACACTTGACTAAAAATAATTTGTGTATAATTTTATCAAGTGCAAAACAAAATAAATATATAAAAGTCTTAGTTAAAAACTGTCAGTAACATAAAATGACAATTTTTCTATTGTATTTGACCTTCATAGATACTGGAACATTAGCTTCACTCATATTAAATATTTTGATCATTTTAAGGTCACAATACACAGACTGTCTAGAAGTTAGTGAGATTCAAAATGGAAATTTGGTGGCTCAGATTTTTTCCTAGCAGGTTAAATAAAATGAATGCCTTGGTACTGGTATTGTAGTGATTCAATTGAACTTGTGTTCTGTTCCCTAACCTCCCTACTTATTTGTTTTATGTATTGATGGAAGTACCTATTTGTGTATTGTTGGAGTTTTCACTTCATTATTTAAAGAGGATGAAAAAACATATTATAAAATAATGTTCATGCTGAATCTTATTTTGAGAAATACACATTAAAATAGGAATAGCATTTTCAGTTTTCTGGGTTTTATCTTTAAAAAGTGAGTTTGGATTGCCATTGGATATATTTCCTCCCATAAATCATGTTGAGATAATGTATAGTCTACATTTTAGAGGGAATTTATGTTAAGTTTATTAGTTGTTGCTGTAAATCATTTGTAATAGCATAATGGTTTTGCAGTTATTGCTACCGGTATATCTTTTTCAGAAAACACTGACATTAGCATTTAATTTTATCTTTATTGTTAAAATCTCTGTTTAGACTATTAATATACAAAAGTTGTTAACATTTTTGTGCATACAGTATTTTCCTTTTATAATTACTGTGGCTCTCAAACACTATTTCCCTGTACTTCCTTCCATTTTTGCCTTAAAGAAAATGTTTAGAGCAATTTGTTGATTTCATGTGGTTAAGACCTTAGAGGTGAAATAAAAGTGGTTAATGTGGAAATAATTGAGGATGGTTAAAAGTAAAAAAATACTTATTTGATAAATTTTCAAGTACCATAGTGTAAATTTATTTAGAGTACAATGATGTTTTAAAAATTAGAGTTTTAAATACTTGCTTATTAAACTAAAAATAGTATCTCAGTAGTTAAATATTATGGCAAGTGAAATATTTCCACTGCAATTTGGGTACATTTTACAAAACAGCATACTTTTGGTATTGGTGAGTGTTGTTAAGCCTTTCTTAGGGCTTTATCACAGTACCAGTATATAGAGATCGAAGAAGTCTGTAGAAATTTTCTAAGCCAGCATTGCCACTGATCTGTCCTAGATAAATAGATAACTTTAATTTAAAGATTCTAGGAAAATAGGGAAAAACTCTTTTCCAAGGTTGTTTACTCTCCCTGTGGGTTCCATATTTACAATTTAACTTGTGTTTTTTTGATAGAACAACTTAACATGTAGAATTTTCATTAGCACACTGTTCTTGTTTTCAAATTTCAAGAGACATGGTAACCACCATGTAGCAATGCAGTGGATATTAAGTTTTATATTTATCCAAATCTTGATTTGTTTTTCAAATCATATCTTTCTGGGTTTGGCATAGCTAAAGGATGTAGCTGAAATCGTCTTTCCACTAAAACCCATTTTTACCTTTTCTCTAATAGGGCCAGAAAATATTTAATCCTATTCTACCTAGTAATGTTTTGAATGGTTGCATAAGATTACTCTGAGTATTATCTTCTCTACATTTAAATAGTTTTAATTTGTAGAATCATAGCATGAAAATTTTATTTTTTAATTCTTTATAGTTATTTTCAGCACATATATATAATCTTAGAATTCTTCAGAACTTTTAAAATATTTTGTAGGCCAGTGATTCTCAAGATAAATCATTGTTGTGGTATTTATTACTGTTGGCAATTTTTGGTATTCTTCAAGTGTTTAGGGGCTAGGAAAAAAGTGATAAAAATCACTGTCTTTTATCTGGCGATTATAGTGACTACAGTATTATAGTCACCTACATAAAAACTGAGTCTGCTGGGCATACACATTCCTCAAACAAATTTTTTTTCTATTATGAAGGTAATATATATAGTAGACTCTCTACTAACTAGAACTCAGGCAACTGGCATTCTCAAGCAACCTGGCCACAAAAAAAAAAAGGAAGAAATAATACTACATTTATCTGGCGTGGGTGCTAGTTAACTAAGAGTGTAGTTACATTTATCCTGCATCTGCCAATTCCCATGTGTGCCGGTTAACATAGTCTTCTGTACCTGTTGTAGAACTATTGAAAAACATGGAAAATGATAAAGTAAAAATAATATGTAGTTCTGTCATCAAGGGATATCACTGCTAATGTTTTGTTGGATTTGTTTTCCATTCTTTTCTCCATGCATACATATTTTATAGAGTTAAGAAATATAAACAATGTGGATTTTTTAAATCTTATTATTTCCCCACTTAGCATTATATCATAATGACCTGGTAGTTTAGCTTTTAAAATTAACTTTTTTTAATTCATAAAATTAATGCATTTCAGTATAAATTAATAAGCAAAAGAAGATAAAGTTGTTCACAATTTTATACCCATAAGTAACTACTATTAAATTTGGTTTATATTTTTCTATTGTCTAGGAATCTTACTAGAAAAATAAAAACAAAATTTCCCTCCTTGTAATAAATTCTTTAGGGATGTTTATCTAGATCTCACAAGCCTCGTTTCTTTGGGCCCCTGAAGACGACATTGGTACTGGATGTCATTTAGCTATAGTGGATTCATGCTTGGCTCATTAAATTTTTATCCTCAATGTAGATTGT
>PVKE010021621.1:0-26195 GCA_004027555.1 Craseonycteris thonglongyai
AAAAAAAAAAAAATTATGAATGTCTCTTGGAAATAGCATCATGGCAAAACACATAGATCTACCATATTTTTTAAAGGTCCTGCAGAATATTGTGTATTTTCTTCTAATGTATTCGGTACTTACCATAATTTTTTAGTATTACTCTTCCTTTCTTGCACAATAATTTGCATTTCCTAGAGTTAATAATTGCCTTTTACATTAATGTTCTTTTTATTAACCCAAACCCAAACAATGGTCAAAGGGTCTATGTCTTCTCTCAATATATTTACACACACATTAATTATTGTATTAATGTCATTTTTTGGAGACGCCTTTCCCCAGATAGTTGTAACTTGCTCCAGTCTTTCTTAGACCCTCTCTAGACTTGGTATAGAACTATGATCTTGGGGTCTCTCTTTATCATTATCCCTGGGGATTACTTTTACCCTGGGTCCTGATTTGAGGTCTTTCTCCTTCCTGATTTATTTCCTTATTTCGTTGACTGTCCTTCAGCAGATTACTGAAAAGAGGTGCATGAGTGCTATTTTTATTGAGACTTTGAATATCTGAAAATATCTTTGTTCTGTTGATAGTTTGACTGTCTATAGAAATCTAAATGTTTTGAAATTTCTTGATGATGTTACTTGGTATGAATTTTTTTTGTACCCATTGAACTGAATACTATTTGTAACCTTTGAATCTGAAAACCTATGTCCTGGGACATTTAAAACATATATACTTTGTTGATTTCTGTCTCTTTCTTTTTGTTTTTCTAGAACTTTTATTATTATGTTGGACCTTCTGGACTAGTACTCTAATTTTTTTTTTTTCCTTTTGTCTCTGTGTTTTTGTTTTACCCTGTGGGAGATTTTCTTAATTTTCGTCTTTCAACTTTTCTGTTAGAACTTCCTGTTTTTAACCATGTTTTTAATTTCTAGGAGCTGTTTTGAATCTTTGGATGTTCCTTTGCTATAGCATACTGTTCATGTTTCAGGGGTGCAATATCCTCTCTTCTCTGAAAATATGTTTTCTCTCTGCATATTTCCTGATTCCTTAATTTTCTTTTTTTCCTATTTGTTTCTTTTGGTCTGCTTTTCGGGTTAAATGCTTTTGTAAAATGTCTGGTGATCCTTAGCTGTCTGATCACACTTAAGATACAAAAGCTAAGATGCAGTTTAGAAGCTCTTTTTATGAAGACAGGGTTTGTTAATAGCCTCTAGTGAAGGGGATCGGTTGGGCTGTGTCCTTGGAGAGCCCTTAACATCAGTATTCCAGTACCCGTCTTTTCTCTTAGGCTATTCCAGATTTCCCAGCTAAAGCTCCTTCAGTTTACTGCCGGGCAATTTATTACACATTGCCAGCATCCAGTGAACTCAGGATTATAGAAAAGGGTGTTCATTCAGTATATAAATTTTTAGTTTAATCTTCATAATTTAGTGTGAGACTAATTCTTGATTGCAACTATTTGTTTCTTCTTTTTCTCAATCTTTCTCTTATTAGAGTTGTTCAAGTAAACCTAATTTATTGTTCTTTTTAAAGAGTCAGCCTTATATATCTTTGTACAATACGAGGTCTGAGAATTAAGTTGGCGAGCTCATTTTAGAAAAAGTTATTCATACCTTCTTGCTGAATATCACTATGGTCACTTTTGAAGTGCTCTCCTTGGGAAGCTGTGCACCAACGTCAACGCCTAGTCCACCCTTCAGAGCAGTTTAGGAACTCTTTTACTGCAATGGCCATCAGAGTCATTGTTGTATTACCCTTAGTATCCTAAATATCATCAAAATGTCATTCTTTCAATATTTCCTTTTTTTTGGCAGGGTAAAGAAAAAAGTCACTGAGGGCCAGACCAGGTGAGTAGGGAGGGTGTTCCAATACAGTTATGTGTTTACTGGTTAAAGACTCCCTCACAGACAGTGCCATGTGAGCTGGTGCATTGTCATTTCTAAAATGAGCCATGAGTTGTTGGCGAAAAGTTCAGGTCGTTTTCATTTACCGTAATTTTTTCATGCAGATTTTCAGCACTTGCAAATAGTCAAATTGGTTGATACTTTGTTTCAGGGTTGTACTGGTACACCCATGTTTCATCACCAGTGTTAACATGGTCCAAAAATATCATCTTGCCTCTCCTAAAGGTCTTGCAAACCTCAACTCTCCTTTGCTTTTTTTCATCAGTCAGCTCCTTAGGGACCATTTTTGCACACACCTTTCTCATGCCAAGATTTTCAATTAAGATGTACCTGTTTCTCTATCAATGTTTACTTGCTCTGCTCTGTTTCTCAGTCAGTTGACGATTTTGATGCACAATTTCATGATTTTTACCGTGTTTTAATCAGATCTGCTTGTTACTGGCCTCCCTGACCTCTTTTCATCAGTGACACTTTCTCTCCCCTCAGAAAAATGTTTAATCTATCTGTACACTCCAGTTTTCTTCATGGCATTGTCCCCATAAACTTGGAATAACATGTCCCTGATTTTACTTTCATTCTTGCCAAGTTGAACAAGAGATTTAATGTTTGTTCATTGTTCTAACTCAAGCTCTAACATTCTTGCAATGGCACACAAAAATATGCGACCACAGTAATGAATGCCACTCAGCAAGACACCGCCACGTATTGACACTGATACAGCTGTGTGACGCTGATGTAACAAGGTTATGAAACCTTACTGAGTAGTTTGTACAGTGCTGCCAACGTAAGTGCACAGTGGCGAGTTCACAAACTTAATTGTCAGACCTCGTATAGATAGCTTGTTAAGTATATTATACTAATCATTTTCATCCTTACATATATTTTGTCCACCTGTCTGTTTATTGCTGAAAGAAAGGTGAGAAAGTATCCCACTATTAATCATTTGATATGATTAATATGATTACCTATTTGACAATTTCTGTCTTTAGTTCTAGGAAGGAAGTTCAACTGGCGGGCAAGGAGAACATTGATAATATGGCATATTGCTCTGAACCAATACCCAACTAACAAAGCTAGGTATTGGTTCAGACAAAATGCCATATTATCATTACCTAAGTTCTCAATATTTCTTCTTACTGGTCTGCTCTGCAAGCAATACGAATCTATTTGTCCCCTCTTTCCCCTCCTCTCCTCTTCCTCCACATCCCCCTTCTCCTTCCCTCTTTCTGCTTCTTTCAAATGGCATATTTGTATTTTACATTCTCTTTCCACATGCCTTGATGCCATTTCCTTCCACTTGAATCTCATCTTCTTAATGTCCTTTTATTAGTTGACAGTGATGTATCAATATTGTTAAAGTAAAATAAGTTCACCCCCAAAGGACAAATTGCTTGATAGTTTAAAGGGATAAATTCATTAATGTTTTCTAATTTACTTTTTTTCCAACCTGATATTTTTGGATCTTGGGCTCTTGCGGATTTTTATAATTGCGTTAGAGGGCACTGTTGAGCTGTAAGCGTCCCAACAGTGTTTGCCTGGTTTATATTAATGCTGAACTTGCAATTCCTTTCGTTTTTGTTAGTGCTTTCCACCTTCTGGGCTAACAGGAGGATATGAAAGAGATGTACAGATTTGCTTCCAGTTCAGAAAAAATATAAAAGTGACTTAAAACAGTGTTTATTGAAAGTTAGGGAAAGAAAAATACATATCTGTGAAGAATAACTGACATTTTCTTTTGGCTTTATGGGTTATAAATTCACATTAGTGATACAGCCAATATACAAACCACAGTTGTAGCAACCAGAGAAAGAAACAGGATATGACCCCCTTTGTAAGATGCTCATAATACTCCCAAGGAGGCAGGAAAAGCTCTGTTCATTTGCAGTTTATTCGGAATGTTCTTTTCTTTTGCTTGTCATTTTGGAGTGGGCTTAACGTTTGCTAAAAAGTTACAGGAACAACAGCCTGGTGGTTAGAAATCATCTGTTCCTCCACAAAACGAGCTCTCCCCAGATCTGCCCTGTGACCCGCCCCAGCCGACTCAGCCCTCTGACCTGAGTCTTGCTGGAGCAGCGTCTCTTTTGGGACTGAGAAAGAATTCATGTTCTAAATCCTTCCTGCTATGTCTCTCAGGTTTCGTGCTTGCTATAATGTTGAGTCCTTTTTCCTTTTAAGTAGATACTGAAAATAAACATAAAAACCCAAATGCACTCAACAGAGAATTCAAAGTGCAGATTTGGGATAAAATAAAGCCACAAATGTTTAGCCAGTACCATGATATTCCATTGCACAAATTTTCAAAATGCATTAAGTTGATCTGAGTTTTCTCATCGGTAAAGGTGGGGTAGTTGTGTAAGCATTTAAACTGTTTTCATTATTCCAGCTGAACCTCATGAGATTCTTAAATTTATTTATTTTTTTTGTGTTAATAGAATCAGATCTAAGTCTGTTTTTTCCCCCATCTACATTTAATGTAGTTACAAATCAGTTATACTTACTACAGTTAAAATACGAGTTTACAAATATTGTAGGAATGATGTGCCTCATTAATTTCCATTAAAAAGCATTTATTAAAACATACACATTTGTTCATGCAGCTACTATGCACAACTAGTTATTTGTGATTCTTGCTCATCTTATGTCCACCTGAGGAAGCTCATAGACCTGGATTTGTAGCCCAGCCCAGTAGGCTGCTAGCCTGAGTCTCTTGGGCAACTTATTTTGTTCTTGAGTCTCAGATTGATGAAGATAATACTTTCATCATAATGACTTTGCAAGGATTAAATGATGCACTAATGTAAAGTGGTCAAGTGGGCAAAGTATTCAGTGGAATCTCATATGCTCCTTTTTGAATCCACTTAAGACCAGTAATGAGGTAATAGAAGCAATTAAAATTCAAACTATGACATTGTTGTGTGTCCCCACATCACCCAGGAAAAATCTCACAAAGGCAAAGAAAATACTGCCAAGCAGGATGCACATTTCTTGTACTATGGTGTCAAAGGAAAAGCATATCTACTGTCCAAAACCTAGAATAAATTTGAGTTATTTATAACATATGTTGCACTCTGGAGAATTTTATTTAAAGTCTTGTGAATGACTTTGGAACAAAGAAATGAGTCTAATAATCAACAGAAATAATCTATATTTCCTCAGTGCCTCATGTTCATGTTTAGAATATGGTGCTTTTATAATAAAAATTTATATATTATATATGTTTTTAAAGATTAATTTATTGTTTTTGACACAGAGAGAGAGAGACAGAGACAGAGAGAGACAGAGAGAAGGGGGAGGGCCCAGAGCAGTCTCCATAGTTGTATGTCATCAGTTTTTGACATGGTTTTGTTCCACACAGGTGGGTGGGGGCCGCACAGGGTGGGGAACTGGGTTGGGGGACCCTCGTATGGGAGGCATGCCCCCTCAAGTCAGGGTCTAAACTCAGGGGTGAGAACTGAACTGGGGGCCTCCTGCATGGGAAGCTCACCCCAGTTCAGCATATGGGTCTGCATGGGCTGGGGCCAGGATTCCATCCTCGGTCCCGGGGATTGCAAAACTAGCGCTTAACCTGCTGAGCCATCTCAGCTTCCCCCCAAATTTATATTAAAAGCACATTTTGAAAAGATGATAGGGCTCAAAGTCCAATAAATACATATGAATATAAATGGATGCCAATGAGATAGCCTTCCTTATGATGTACTGCCCATTGCACTTCCTGAAGGCAGCCTCTGCTACATTTTGGAGTATTCTCCTATTGAGAGTAGATAGATGGATACATAGATTGATAGATGGATATGGATAGAGATGCTGATACAATTTTTTTCACACACGTGGGATGTTGATGCATCAAAATCCTTGTACATTTATAATTTTTATATTGCCAAGTTGCTCTTTGTAGAAGATATATAGGTATATCTTCTCTCTCTACATATTCTCTCTCTAAATATAGCTTCTCTATATGTGTATATAGCATCTCAATAATATATATTCTTCAGCAGCACCATTTAAAAATATTTTATCATGTTTAATAGGTAAAAATGATATTTCAGTGTAATTTTAATGAGTACTTCTATTATGAGTGATATTAGTCACTTTTTAGAACTCAATTTAATTTTTTTCTATGAACTGTATTTTTATATTTTTTAATAATTTTTAAATGGATTTAGTTTTTTATTAAGATGTTTAAAATATAATAGGAAAATAAGACCTCTGTAATATGAGCTGTGAATTTTCTTCCAATTTTCTATTTATTTTTTGGCTTTACTTATGTGGGTTTTAATATGCAGGCATTTTACATTTTTTGGTAATCAAATCGCTCCAAGATTATAAGAACATAGAATTTGCCATATACAGAATTCCTATGCGTATTTTGATGTATTTAGTGTTTGGAACATTGCATTTCAAGAGAAGTTTTTCTTTTTTCACTACAGAAATATAACATTCCTAAAAGAGTTGGAGGAGACCAATATGGATTATAGAAATGGATTGTATTAAAGATCATGCAATATCTAAGACTAGAGTAAGTAAAGGCATCATAGGTCATTTGATAACCTTAGGTCCCTTGCTTGGTGAATAGAGACAAATGATTTTAATTAGCACATTAATTGTACGTCTATACATGGATGCTTCTGAATAGCCCAAAACTAGTCTTTCCCTTACTTGGTTCTTTTAAGGCAACTTTGGTTTAGAGCAGTGGTTTCCAAAATTTTGGCTTCCCTGGGCCACACTGGAAGAAGAATTGTCTTAGGGCCACACATAAAATACACTGACACTAACAATAGCTGATGAGTTTAAAAAAAAAATCACAAAAATTCTCATAACATTTTGAGAATTTGTGTTAAGCCTCATTTAAAGCTGTCCTGAGCTGCAGGTTGGACATGCCTGGTTTACAGGGAATCTCTGTGAGGTACTCAGGCACTGGCTTTAGGAATATCCCATTTGCACGGCCAATTCCTTTTTAGCATTTCTGGGCATGTCTGTCATACTCCTGGGCATACCTTGCCCTATCCAACAGCACAAAGTTACACTCTTAATATCAGGGTAGAGAAATGTTTTATTAATGACCTTATTTATATTATGGACATATGTATGCATGTGTGTGTGCGCACACATGTGTGTGTATGAAATCCAGTCATAAATGCCTCTATTTTTCATATGACATGGTTGGATACTTTCTGGACAGCGCCCCCCCCACCACACTTTTTTCCCTTTAAAGGAAAATGATGAACATCAGTATATAATTTCCAAAGTATTTCAAACCAGTAGAGCTCAACCTGGTGAGGCTTCTCTGTATTATTTGCCAAACTTCAGGCCATTATATATTATATTTGTAAATATTTAAAGAGTCACTTACAGAAATTTTGATTTCCAAAATGTTAATGTAGTAATGTGCTGGAAAACAGTTTACATAATTGGAAAAAAAATATCAGTTTTTAAAAATGGTGAAAGAAAATAAAGGGGCTGGTTTTCTTGACTGTTTTTTTCCCTCCCAGCCCTTCTCAGGAGTCTCTGGCTTGTATTACTAAATGGCTACCTATGGCTTTATTTAACAGTTGTAACTTAAGACTGTCAGGGTTGGTTTCTTTGAGTGAAGGCTGCAGGATTGCTCTTTTCCCAATAAATACAGAGTCTGATTTTTTTCACGTTATGCAGACAAAGATTCCCTTTGAAATGTGTAGTCTGAGTGCCAAACACTGGTCCCATTGTCTCTGAAACAATAAGTGCCACATTCAGTCTTTAGAAATGGCCAGCGATTTGCTTGTATTCAAGAACCAAATAAGTTTTACACATCTAGAAAAGTGATGCCCAGCTGAGTTTTGAATAATGCTAATAGTGTATGCACAAATGTGAAAACACAGTGATGTGTACAGTGTTGGACCCCAACTGGTATAGCCATTCAGGGATCAGCTTTGGACTACTCATGGCAAATAATTTCTGTGCATGCTAGTAGAACCCAGTCACGTCTAATGAAAGTGGAAATGATTCTTGTTCATGTTTCACTTTGTATGAGTGCGTAGAATTAGATTATATTTGTCATACACATAAAATTATGGATGTAACGTGGCATTCAAAATTAGGGATTGCCTTGTATCAGGTTCTCTAGAAGCAATCCCGAATCTAGGATTTATGTGCAAATGATTTATTAGGGAATTGTTCCCAGTAGCAACAGATAAGGAAGTAGGAGAAACTGACCAGTGAAATCCAAACAAAGGTACAATTTCTGGTAAAGTTCCAGTCTCAGCTGCATTGTACGGGAGAGATTTGGAGAGCAAATTATAGCTCAAAATTTGTCTCAACTTGAGGCAAGGGAGCCGGGCTTTTCTAAATCACTCATCGGCTACCCAAACTAAACTAGAGGAGACCCAAACTCTCCGATACTTCTAGCTCATCGCACGGGCAAGCAAAGTGGTATCTGTGGCTGAGAGCAGTCTACTGAAATAGTCACAGAGGTGGACCTGCAGAAGCAAATGCACAGGGAAGATGGGGATGAGGTGGGGTGGGTACAAGGAAATGGTAGAAGGGCTTCCAGGGTACCTGGGTTCAATACCAACAGTTTTCGCTACAGAGATGGTCTGTTAATTCTGATTAAATGATTGTTAATCAAAAACAATTTATTTAGTGATTCTGATACATTTTCTTTTAGAAAGAATTGTTCATTGACAAAAGGATTCTGATCAGGTATTAGCTTTGTCAACGGCTACACGACAGAAAATCTTACCCCTTACTATTTCTCAAACACGCTAGACACACTTGTGTACTTGTTTCTTCTGCCATTAATTTTTATTTTTGGTAAAAATTCTGGACTTTGTGATAGGTTTGGCTGTTTCACCTTGATCCAGGCTTACTATGATTAACTAGATGTGTACCTCTTCAATGTGATGGACTATGAAGTATACGACATCCTCATGAGAAATATATGCATACTCATGATACATATTGTTCCCCCAAACTATAATATTTAAACAGATTTTGATCAAACCTTTTCTTAACTTCCAGTTTATAATAACAATATTGTTTTATATGGTCAGCATTCCTTTGGAACATTGGGTTTTCCCACATACTTACTATTTGTATTGCTCATCATCCCTTATGGTATCTTAACCCTTTCACCCAGAATAATTTTCCTTCTACCTGAAAAACATTTTTTAGTACTGTGCTGACCACTTGGCAACCACTAGTTACTTGATACTGAACACTTGAACTGCTACAAGTCTGAATTGAGATGCGCTGTTAATGTAAAATGCATACTGGATGTCAAAGACTTAGTACAAGAAAGTATAAAAGGTCCCATTAATGATTACAAGTTGAAATGATAATGTTTTGGATATATTGGATTAAATAAACTTACTAAATTTAGTTTTATCTTTTTTTGCTGTTAAAATTGTGGTTACTAGAACATTTAAATTTATATATCACTCATATTGTATTTCTATTGGATGACTCTATTTTAGAATTTTCTTTAATGATGGTCTAATAGTGGTAAATTCTCCATTTTTGGTTTGTTTGAAAATGTTTCATCTGCATTTGCTCTTAAAATAATATTATTTTCCACTGGATGTATTATGGTAGATTGAGTTATTTTCTCATCATATTGAGGATATTATTTTGGCCCTCAGGACATCAGTTAACATTGTCATTCCTGTGACACTAACTTGTCTTTCCTCTTGGGCTGCTATTTGAAAAATCTTCTCCTGGTTTTTAATATTCTGTATTACTTTATGATGAATCTAGGTATGGCTTACTTATTATATATCCTGCTTGGAATTCATTGGATTTTTTTTTTTTTTTTTTAAGATTTATTTTATTGTTTTTGACATAGAGAGAGACAGAGACAGAGAGAGACAGAGAGAAGGGGATGGGCCCAGAGCAGTCTCCATAGTTGGATGTCATCAGTTTTTGTTCCACACAGGTGGGCGGGGGCTGCACAGGGCAGGAACTGGGCTGGGGGCCTCACACATGGGAGGCATACCACAGTTCAACATATGGATCCGCATGGGCAGGGTCTGGGGTTTGATCCTTGGTCCCTGGGGCTGCAAAGCAAGCACTAAAGCCCCTGAGCCATCTGGGTTTCCTTCATTGGATTTTCTGAAACTGAGTATTGGTTTCTTCTCTCAGTTCTGGGGAGCAACTAGTCATTACCTCTCCAAATATTGCCTCTTCCCCATTTTATTTCTTCCCTCCTTCTGAAACTCCAATTAGATCTATATTAGATTTTTACTTTGTCTTCTTTTTTAAACCTACCTTCTATGTCTTCCATATTTTCCAGATATTTTTCATTTAAATTGTTTCCTACATTGACACCAGTGCTTTTATATTTTGACTTTTGACTTCTTAAATTTCTTTTCAATGTCTTCAGAGTGTACTTCAAGACATTTCTGTCAAGGCTAAATTTTTGGAGTTTTTGCTGTATCCTTTGCATGAGAAGTTCATTCTGTTGCTTCTGTTTGTGAAAGAAAAGTTGACTAAGTTTAGAACTTTGGTTTTCTATGGGTGTTTTTTCCCCCTCAAAATCTTCTAGATGCTTCAGTTTTCTTCTTTAAAGCACTTCCATTGAAATTGTGAATAAAAATTCACTTGAGTCCTTTACCCAGAATATCCACACACACAGCAATCATGGTCATTATGTCCAGCTTCCCTGCACCACTGTTTTAGAGACAGTGGGTTGCTACTGAGTATCTATTTTTCTCCTTTTTCTTGCCAACAGACCTTGATTTTATTGATATTAGTAATGTGCTGAGCAGAAACACTACAAATTTCTGCCTTCCTTGATCATGGAGTAGCCTTTGACCATTAACAATTTTACCTAAGCAGATACAAGCAGAAATTGTCACATGGGGCTTATAGGAAAGTTCCTTACAAGAGCAGCCTCATCTGGCATGCTTCTTTTTGTTCCAGGCCTGAAACATAGACATGATGGCTGGAGTGTCAGTAGCATGCTGAAGGCATGACTATAAGGATGTCACCTTAAAGTTTGTCAGTATAAAGCCAGAGGGAACTAGGTTCCTAGTGGCTTCACGAAACTGCCAAAATAGCTTTAATTTGCTTACCTCTGGACTTTAGTTATGTAGCAGGAAAAATAGACTTCTAATTTGATTAATCCACTGTTTTTAATTTTCTACTAATAATTGCTAAACTAATTCCTGATTATTAAACCCTCATAATATCTATATGACATCAAAACTTGCCTAATTTCTAGAGAAGCTTCAGGGCATTCAAAAATATCTCCAAGGCATGCATGTACTACAAATCTGTGTCCAAAACCAACTCCATGGCCATCAGCCGCAAGTGCAGCTTCCTGCTATCGATACATATCCAGCCTGCCGCTCTACCTGTAAGCTTCAACCCCCAGCCATGAAACAGTATGATAGGAAGCCCCGTGTACTGTGGGAAGTGTCAGAACCTGGGGCCCTAGCTAAAAGGGACACTCGTGGAACCCTCAAGAATGTTCCCTGTGTACTTCAAGCTGCTGACTAGGCAAACCCAAGGAAACCTTGACCGACTCCACGAGGAATGTATGGGTTTCAGCCCGCTTTTGGATTTATGATTGTAGGCACCTTTCCTATCTAGCACACTGCAGTGAACTTGTAAAACACAGGCACAGACAATAACTAGCTCCTAGCTCAGATGTCCACCTACTATTGTTCGTTACTTCATCCTTTACTCCCATTCCCATTTCTCTGATTTTCATACTCAAGCTCGAGATATTGGCTTCTGGCCATCCTGTCTTGATGATCCATTCAGATTCTCTTTTCTGGTTTCCTGATCTCATTCTCCTGCTTATTTTTGTCTCTGGTTCCTTAACTGTGGTTCTGGGTAAGGGTCATGCTGGTTCATCTTTTGCCCCGTCGCATTTGTCTGGCTATCTGTCTGTCTGTCTGTCTGTCTATCTATCTGTCTGCCTATTGTAGCAGTTTCTGCTTTTTAAATCACTCTTTCTTAAAATGCAGGTTTGATTGAGAATCATTCAAATCCTTTGGGATGGCTCCCAATTGCCATATGAATCAAGGACACTCCCTCACTAGACATTTTTGAGAATGGGGAGCAATGGGAGGGTTTTACGCGGAGAGCGTTGTGGTCCATTTTGTTCCTCAGAAGGATGCACTGACAGTAGACAAGGCTAGAGGCACGGAGCGTACCTGTGAAGATGTGCGGACAAAAGAAAATGGATATAGGCCTTGTCAGTTGGGATGGAGAGCAAAGAAAGATTCAAAAATAGTGAAAAAGTAAAATGGACTGAAATTGATACTTTGGGCACTGGAGGTGAGGAAGAGGAGGCCAGGCTTACTTTCTGCTTCAGGCTTGGGAAATGCTGGCTTTTGTGGCCATACATGCATAGAGAGATGCACTGCAGAGGAAAGGCCCTGGTGGGATGCCAGTTAAGCTGCTAGGATAGACTTCAACACATAGCTGCTTACACAGACAAACAAACAAACAAACAAACAAACAAAGAAAAGAGTTTCTTTTTCTCTTTCTAAATGTCAGGACAGGTAGTCCAATCAATTCAAAACGCTCGATCTCATGTTGTTCCTTCATTCTCAACATGTGGCGCCCATGTTCAGCTCTAAGGTGGCTGGGCCAGCCCTGGCCGTACTGTGTGCCCCTATCATCCACGCACGTTCCCTGCAGCGCGCGGTTCAGAAGCTGCACCCCTCGTTTCTGTTCATGTCCGTTCTGCTCACGTGCGTGGACCAATCTGATTCACAAGGCCATGCCTGGACCGGAAGGAGGCTTCAAAAATTCTTAACCTGGGTGACTATGTGCCAGTTAAATTCTGTTTTATTATTAAAGGAATGAGGGGAGAGTGGAGAGTGGAGGCCACTGGGCTGTGTTTACCAGCCGTATGATATAGGCCAAGATCAGAAATGGGGTCTGAGGGGTAGCTGGGATGACTTAGCGGGTTGAGCACTAGCTTTGAAGTACCGAGGTCTGAGGATCGAGTCCTGGTCCCGGCCTGTGCGGACCCATATGCTGAACTGGGGTGTGCTTCTCATGCAGGAGGCCCCCAATTCTGTTCTTGCTAGGGTGAGCTTCCTATGTGGGAGGCCCTCAGCCCTGGGCCCTCCCCATTCTCTCTGTCTGTCTGTCTCTCTCTCTGTCAAAAACAATGAAATAAATCTTTGGGAAAAAAGAAAAGAGAAAGAAATGGGGTCTGAGCTGAAGGTAAGAAATTTGCATTTAGGAAGCGTTAACTCTTTTAATCCTTTCCCTGTGGAAGAGATGGATAATTCTCCCCCAGTATCCATCTTTCTCACCTTCCTTTAGAAGGGCAAGTGGTTGCTCAGCTCGACTCTCTACTGACCAGCCTCTCTTGCAAACAGGTGTTGCCATATAACAAAGAAATGGACTTTTTAATGAAAATCCTTCCTTTTTCTGTTGAGTTTCCTGAGACCCTAATGGAACAGAAGAGAGAACCTGAGTCAACACGCTGGACCAGTAGGGGAGCAGAGAATGTTGGTAACTCAAGGCCTTGCACGGTTTGGCTCGATGCCTCTGGCTTTCACATTTAAATTAATTTTATTCAACTTTATTAGTTCTTTTTCCAACCACCAGATTGGGAGGGCCTTAAATTTACAGGGTTACATAATTCCCCTTTAACCAAGAGCAGTGCCTTTTTGCATCAAAACACATTTTTCATGTAACTGTCATTTATATTTAATTATTTTAGGGAACTAATTTTCACTTTCACTTCCCTCTGCCTTGTTATGTAGTTATGCATGTGACAGTCTCCACCACTAAACTGTGAGTCCTTAGATCCCTGTCTAATTTATTCATCTTCATACCTTTATGTCTGTCATGTTGTGGGTTCTGTATAAATGCATCTTGAAGAGAATAAAACCAGCACCACTGCTGAGTCAATCAGCTGGTGGGAGTAGCAGCTCTTCTACCTCACCATTCCCTCCATCCCCCCCTTTTGCCTCTGTTGCTACCTTATGTTCACTTGTGGAAAAAGGCAAAATGGAGACACTTGAAAGACCAAGAGAGAGCAGAAAGCTGTAGGAGGGAAGCATAACAGGAGGTGAGATAATGGTCTTTATACACTGCATAGTAAGTATAATAAACTCCAAGCTGGGAGGACAGCAAGCGTGCTCTGTGTGGGTTAATTGGTGCCCTGCCTCCACTTGAGAGGAAAATAAATTTTCAACCACATCAAAGTCTCCTCCAGAAGAAAAAATGCTCATTAAAAACGCCATTTCTAGGAACCCTGGCTGCCAGACAATATAAAGATTGAAAAATCACCTCTGTCTGGCCTGCTACTCCCTCAAACTTTATACTATTTTTGTCTTGAGAAGAACAAAGAAAACATGTAGGTAATATATTTAAATCCAACTTAGAAAGTTGGAGTGATTTAGCTAAAGTTGGCGTCTATCAATTTGAGGCCTCCCAGGCCTCAGAATGTATTAGTAGGAATGTGTAAAAATTCACTCTTGGATACGCCTCCATTCTATTTTCATAAAATGCTTATAGCATAATACACAGACGCATCCAAATCGTACTACTCATGATGGGGAAAAATGATGAAAGATTGGTGTCTAATGAGGCATGGTCAAGAAATTCATGAAACGGGTGTTGTTGGAGAGGTGGGAGTACTAGTGCACATAGTTTGAGTAACTTATTACTAGTATTTGTGCCAAATTTTAGTCTACTTGCACCCATGTTCTTTTAGGTATTACCAAAGAAGCACCTCAAACATGAAGTAAACCCCAAGTATGGATAAAATTGAATTTTGTATCATCATTAAGTTCCTCACAAAACAAGGGAAAACACTTCAAACCATTTTGGAAGAAATGTTAGCAGTTTACGGGGACCATTGCCCTGGGAAATCCATGGTTTACAAGTGGCATAGCCTTTTAAAGCAAAGCAGAGTTGACTGAAGATGACTTTCATTTGGGACACCCTGTTGAGGCCACTTCCTCAGACATTGTCAAAAAAGGTGAAAAATTTGTAGTGGAAGATGCCAGATTGAATAAAAAACAGTTTGCAGAAATGGTTGGAGTATCACCTACAACCATTTTGAATATTCTCCATTTAAGGCTGTCAAAAGTCAGTGCAAGGGGAAGCTGGGATGGCTCAGCAGGCTAAGCCTCGCTTTGCAGCCCCGGGGGACTCAGGATCAAATCCCGGCTTCGGCCTGTGCAGATGCATATGCTGAACTGGGCTGTGCTTCTCATGCAGGAGGCCCCCAGCCCAGCTCCGGCCTTGAGTGGCCCCGCCCACCTATGTGGAATGAAACCATGTCAAAAACTGATGACATACAACCATGGAGGCTGCTCTGAGCCCTTCTGCTTCTCTCTGTCTCTGCCCCTGTCAGAAACAATAAAATAGATCTAAAAAAAAAAAAGTCAGTGCAAGATGGGTACCGAGAATACTTACGCTGCTTCAAAAACAACAGTGTGTCGACTGTTCATGGCAGTTTTTGCCTCTCTGTAGAGACAACAAAGATGAAGTTTTCAACCAGATTGTCACTGGAGATGAAACTTGGGCTCATCGTGATGAACCTGAGTCAAAGCAGGAATCCATGCAGTGGCATGAAAAAGACATGTCACACCCTAACAAGTTCAAGGTGTCTCAATTGGCTAGAAAAATCATGGCTACTGTTTTTTGGGATCTGGAGGGTATTCTGCTGATTGATGACAAAGATAAGGGTGTCACAATAACTGGAGAGTACTATCCCAGTCTGCTGAAACAGTGAAAAGTATCTGCGAAGGAGAAAAGAAGAAGAAATGGATCAAAGGAGTGCTGCTTTTGCATGACAACGTACCATGCACAAGAGTAACATTGTGTTGGCTACTCTTCATGACTGTGGCTTCCAAGCATTAAACCACCCTCCCTACAGTCTAGACCTGGCTCCATCTGATTATTTTGCTCCAAAATATGAAAAAACAGCTTCAAGGGGAGAAATTTACAGATGAAGAAGTTAAAGCTGCAATTCGCCATATTTTGAGGACAAAACCAAAACATTATTTTTCAAGGGTATAAATAAACTTACTGAAATATCTGAAAAGCGTATTAGAGTTAAGGGTGAATATATTAAAAAGAAAAAATATTAAATAGTTTTTTGTTTTTTTTTTTTACCCTTCTTCCCCTTCATTCTGTGAATTTCTTATCACCCCTCATATATTGATTGCATCCTGATGGAAGATTTCGGTGGTTCATATATTTTTCTACCATCTACCTCATTTACTCTTAATACTGTGGATCATTGTAACAATGCTGAGAGCAGGGAACATTATTTTATTCCCTTTAAAATCTTTTTATTTTGAAATAGTTTTAGATTTATGGGAAAGTTACAAAAAATACAGAGAACTTCCATAAATTTTTTACCCAGCTTCCCCTAATGCTCTTAATTTTACATAACTATGGTGCATTTTTTAAAACTGAGAAAATAACATTAGTACAATACTGTTAACTAAACTACAGACTTTATCAGTTTTTCCACTAATGTCCTTTCACTATTCCATAATTCAATGCTAATACTGAATCACAGTTAGCTCATTTTTATTTTCTGGCACCTAGAATAGTGCCTGGTAGGTGTTTTTAGAAAAACAAAAATAAAACCATATCTGTGTGCATAAACATATTTATATGTTTGTTTCTCATAGAGATATGGAAAAATGATACTTTATGGTTAATAGTGTTTGTCTCAAGATAATGGGAATAAAAGAGTGGTGGAGAGATATTAGTAATATTTTCTTCATAAAATTTGTATGGTTTTAGTGTTTATGAGTATTTATTTTGTAATAAAAATATTTAGAATATGGCATTTACTAATAGTTGGTAACTTGAAAAATTAGATTTGTGCCTTCTGAAAATAACATGAATAATATTAATAATAATACTAAGCAAATCACTGTGTATCAATAAACCACACAAGACAGTAGAGTGACTATGTATCAAAACTCTGAAGTGTAGATGACTTTCTAAGCTCAGACAAAAAGTAAAGCTATCTCAGAGGGACATATATTTTAGATAAATACTACAAAAATTTGAGTTAATTATAAAAACTTTATAACTCAACATAGATAGGGCAAACCGTAGAATGGGAAAAGTTGCAGCGAATAGAACAGAAAGTCTGGTACTTTATTACGCAGAATCAGGAACATGCAGGCTGTTGTTAGATTGGTAAGAGCTTCCAGCAAGTTCTGGTACGTAATTTCTGCAACCTCTCTGTTTTCTCTATCTCCTTTGAAAGTTGATCAGGCAGGAGAGTGTGAGAAGTGACCCCTGAGTGCATTTCCTATGTGGCAGGTTTTAGTACAAGAGAGCAATTGTCTTTTCTTACTGGACTCAACCTCCTTCAGAACCGAGTTTTCTTTTTTCTTTTGCCTTTCAGAGTGCCAGGTTGGTCTCGCTTCCTTTATGAACCTCAAAGCATTTAAAAATCAAATGACTGCACTTAGAATCTTCCCTTGTCTGGAAAATATTTAAAAAAAAAAAAAAAAAAAGCCTAATTTTGGGAAGCCGGGATGGCTCAGTGGGTTAAACGCTCACTTTGCAGCTCCGGGGACCGAGGAACGAATCCCGGCCCCGGCCCGTGCGGAACCATATGCTGAACTGGGAGCTCCCCCAGTTCAGTTCTCTCTCTCTCTCTCTCTCTCTCTCTCTCTCTCTCTCTCTCTCTCTGTCAAAAAAAAGGCCCAATTTCACTAAACCACCTCAAACCACCTTTGAGGAGTTCTTGACAGAGAGGTGATGCTGTCCTTTGACTTAAGACGAGCTTTTCCAGCCATTTTAGATAAAGCCAGTATTTTATCCTGGTCTTGGAAATCATGCTAAAGAATTCCCCAAAACATTTAAAAAAACTTGATGATTTCAAGGCTCAACTAAAGCAAAGTTGTCTAACCTGCAGCCCAGGACAACTTTGAATGTGGCCCAACATAAATTCATAAATTTTCTTAAAACATTATGAGATTTTTTGTGATTTTTTTTTTTTTTCCATCAGCTTTCGTTGGTGTTAATGTATTTTATGTTGTGGCCCAAGTTAATTCTTCTTCCAATGTGGCCCAGGGAAGCCAATAGGTTGGACACCCCTGGTAAAACATTCACGAACAGAGCAAGGCTTCAAAGGGACCTTCCTAGATACCTGTTTTTGTGGGTAATTTAACAAAGACATAGAAAGAATAGAGCTTTACTAAAACAGAGCTCTTAATTGTTTTTCCCATTTGAGCCAACATCTTGTTTCTGAAAGTCCAACAGAGCCCAAATATCTGCATATAATAATTTTAGGGGAACTTTTGGGGATGGTGACATAATTTGTCAAGAATGTACACTGAAATAACTATATGCTCCAAATTGGGTACATCCACACCTAATTACGTGTGCATTACTAAGTGCGATTCTCATATCAGTTCAAGCTCTTTCTTGCTTAGTATATGTGATGTCCCTTAAAAGCTGAATAATTTTGGTTCTGATCCAGATGGGTATGTATTTCCCTATGGCTCTTCACGCCTGCATTAAAATGTCTTTTGCTTGTTTCACTTGTCTTATCAGGATTGTACATCGTTTTTGCATCTACAAATGCTCAAAGTTAACTTTCAGTACAGAATTCTGATTCTCTACAATTTGTCCAATAAAATGCTCACCACATGCTTGATGTTAACTTTGGCATGGGTGTTAGTCTTTTTGCTGGGTCTAAAGTTCTGCTACCTGCATACTCTATCCTGTTTTAAATTCTCTCTGCTGGGTTTTTGCTTTTCAGCACTCTAAAAGAGTATTTCTGAACCCTGGCTGCCCATTAGAATCACTTTGGGGGAGCTTTTAAAACATACAAATGCCCAGAATCTCTAGGTGAGAGGCTCGAACATCAATATTTTTTTTAAGTTCCCCAAGTGATTCCAATATGCAACCTGAATTTAGAAATAGTGCTCTAGGGTTAAAAGGGAACAAATTTATGCTGTTTCTGTTGGTAGGAATTCATTTCTTTGTTGGATGCCAAAAGTAAATTAATCATCTGATCCTATAGTGCATTGATACTTCCTGTGAAATTCTATTAAACATTTCCCTAGCAGCAGAAGCTCATGAATACGGTTATTTAAACATTTTGTGTTTAACATTATAGAGGTTGGTAGGTAGCATTACTAGTATAGAAGAGCCTTCTAAGAATTGGGCTTCTGATTACAATTACTTGTAAGTTGACTTTTATGGGGTGGAAGGCTATCTTTATTGTTAAGGACTGATAGATTTTTCTTTTTATTTTAGAGCTAGAATTTCTATGAGTTTTAGATCTACAGGGTTTCTGAGAGGTGCTAGCTTCTCTGTTTGCTGTTTCTTTACTCCCTCCATATAGGTATTTGAAGTTGCCTCCTACTTCCTTCATGCACAGTTACAGGTTGAAGCTTTCTAGAGTTAATGTTTGATTCACAATGTCCTGTAGCAAAAGCTAGTTTGGGCCATGGTACCTCTTTCTCCTAACTGTTGTGCTGAGCCTCATTTGATACCCAGAAGCATGTCCAAAATTGGCCATAAAATCAAGAAACTGGCATGAGGCTAGATTTAGAAACTTAAAGTTCCACTTTGAGCCCAACTCTGAGCCCAATAGAGCTCAATGAAGTAGGAAAAATGAGAGGAGCACAGATCTGAATGAGTGAATGTTTAATAGTTTTGAAGAATTCGGGAGATACAGGTCAGTGATTCTAACTAATTTTTCACATTATCATGTGAGTATCTCTGTAGTGAACTATTATTTACTAGCAGCTGAGACGTGATGGGTTCTGAAATAAATGTTACCAGGGCTATTCTATTTGAATGCTTTGCTATATTCCAGAGGCACTGGCATTGCATATACCAACATCAGTTTTGTCTTTGTCTCAAGTTGTAACTGATGTAAAAATAATGTTTGAGTGAAGTTTATTAAGGCATATAGTTTGTGATCCTTGTGAATTTAGGCAATTTCTTCATTCAGGAAACATTTTTTTTTTTGGTGGTTACAATATGTTAGATATTTAGAGAATTTTTTGCCATTTAAAAACATCTTTATTGAGATATAATTTATATACCTTAAAATTTACCCACTTAAAGTATATAATATATATAACCTGTCTTTTTTTTTTTGTTTTTTTGGAAATTTGCCTATTTGAAAATTTTATATAAATGGAATCACACAATAAGTGATCTTTTGTGTCTGCTTGCTTTCACTTAGCATAATGATTTCAAGGTTTATTAATGTGGTATTATAGCATGTGTCAATACTTCATTACTTTTTATTGCCAAATAATATTCCATTTAATGGATGTATCTCATTTTATTTACCTGTTCATTAGTTGGTGGACATTTGGATTGTTTCCACTTTTTGGCTATTATGAATAATGCTGCTATGAACATTCATGTACATGTTTCTCTTGGGTAAATACCTAGCAGTGGAAATTCTGGCTCACAAGGTAACTCTATGTTGAGAAACTACCAAACTATTTTCCAGAGTGGCTGTATCACTTTACATTCCCACCAACAAGTTATGAAGGTTCTAATTTCTCTACATCCTTGCCAACTCTTATTACCTGTCATTTTGACAGTAGACATCCTAGATTTTTAATGACAAGTATATGGTGTTTACAAGCCTTTAGGCTTTTATAGTTGGGCTTTACTAATAAAAGTATGGAAAATTGTCTCCTTTGAAATTATGCTTTCAGTGGAAGTTTTATAATGTTTTAGCCTTTATCAAATAAAATGGAGTCTGAGAATCATTGTAGCAAAACAAAGCAGACTTCTGTGTGATATGTCAACTCTGAATGAACTCCATGAATGAAAATTAATTAGAACCTGAACGAGAAACTCTGGGATTGTTTGGTGAAGCATGAGCCAGATCCTGGTGGTTGTTTGCCTGATCCCTATGGGAGAATACAAGAAGTCAACACAACCGCTCTAAAGGCTTCCTCTTGAAAAATGAAAAACGTGATTGGCAGAAGCAAGGATAGGCGCCAAGACTGAGAGCAGAACTGGCTCCTGATCCTGAGACCGAGTAATGACCTCTGGATTAGGACATGAGAACAAGAGAGCTCTGTATTGCTAGTGCTGGATACAGCAGGCATGCGCTGTCCCAGGCTGACAGTCTTGGACGGCAGGTAACATCTGGAGGAAGGACTGGGTGACAAATCTGCTGACCTCAGCAGCTGCACATTGTCAGCCTGCCCAGAATCACAGTGACTGCAGCGTTCTGATCCTACCAGGCCTCACATCCTTACCAACCGTGGCCATACCTCAAAACATAAGCCCTTCTTGTCATGTAATCACTCATATTTTCTTGTATTCTGATAATGTTGTGGAGTCCTTTGGTTTGACCCAAGGCCACACTCCTCCTCTTCCCTTCCCAAACTTCTCCCATGTGCCCCTCTGGAACATCCATTGCTTACTAAACAAACTCTTCTTCAATCTCTATTCTAAACGATCCTTCCACCTTCTGCCTTAACTGAAATAGGGCTGTCACTCGAGGACCCACTTCTTTCCCGATAGCTCTCTTACGGGGAGGCTGCTCACTCCCCAAGTCTCTACCCAGATCAACATCCTGTTCAATCCCAATGCACTCACAACTCGTTCCTCTTCCAGTGCCATTGGAAATTTTTCCTCTTGGGAAGTTAATCCTATCCAGCTAAGCGATCCTCTAACTCCAGATCACTAATGTCATCCATGACTGCTGTTCCTGTGACCATACTCATGGGCTGGTCCTTGGCTCAGTCCTTGCATTGTCTGAGGAAATACCATGCCCATATATAGACAATGTCCCAGGACCCCATTCTTACAATTTGTTGACATTTTCAACTTGAATGACTCTCAGCCACCCACTTCCAGGGCTGCACCTTAGCCTTGTTATCACACCAAACCTACCCATCTCTTAAATCGTATCCAGTCATACCTTGGTACTCAACTGCTTTGAAACTCATCAAATTTGGCACTTGTTGCATTTTAACACGAAAATGTCCTAGTACTCGTCATTTGTTTGGTATTTGTCATACCTCCCAGAACCCATTAACGACACGTACTGAGGTACAACTGCATTATTCCTTATGGGAAAAATTTGTTTGGTACTTGTCCTTTTGGGTACTTGTCGCACCTCCCAGAACTAATTAACGTTGAGTACCAAGCTACAACAGTATTCTAATAACTCACTGTTTGCCATAACCTTTTATTCAGTCTGCTTTCTCTCTTACTTGTTCTATGCTTGTTCTTTGGCCTCATTGTGGATCTACTTTTTCTCAACTAAATTTTGTAATAGCGGGAAAAGTGCGGCTTTGGTTACATTTTGCTGGGTGTAAACCCTATATTTATTGTTAATTAGCTGTATTTATTTTTCTCATCTCTTAGTTCTTTATAGTTTTTCTTTGAGTAATTTATTTCAGGAAGGATCAATTTTGGGCCCTTGAATACTTGAGAATGTATTTCACATATCAGGTTGCCTCTATGCAGATCTCTTTTTTTTCAAAGATTTATTTTATTGTTTTTGACAGAGAGAGAGAGAAAGAGAGAGAGAGAGAGAGAGAGAGAGAGAGAGAGAGAGAGAGAGAGACAGAAAGAAAAGAAAAGGGGGAAGGCCCAGAGCAGTCTCCATAGTAGTACGACATTAGTTTTCAACATAGTTTTCATTCCACACAGGTAGGCACAGGGCTGCACAGGGCTGCAACCGGGCCAGGGTCCTCTTGCATGGGAAGCTCTCCCCAGCAGGAATGGAACTAGAAGCCTCCAACATGGCAAGCACACCCCAGTTCAGCATATGGGTCTGCACGGGTGGGGCTGGGACTTGATCTTCAGACCCTGGGGCTGCAAGGCAAGCGCTCAACCCACCGAGCCATCCTGGCATGCCCAGATTTCTTTTTATTATGTTTTCTTCCCAAAACAAAACAAACAACAACAAAACACCAAACCGTTGCTGCATGGCACTTACTGCTGTGGAGGAGTATCTGGGGCCAGACTGAGTTTTCTTTCTTTATAATATCTAGTGAGCTGTGGTAGTGAGTGTTTTTCCCTTCTAGTTCTCATGGATCCTTTGGGGAAACCACATGGTTCAGTTGGCCCTGTTAATAATGATGCCATGCAGGCCCTACCCTACTCCCCACTCTGCACAACAGAATGATCCATCAGAGTCACAATCACTGGGGAAGTGATTGCTTCTCAGATGGGATCCTGACTTAACCATGGCCATTCAGACCTCCCCTGGAATTGATCTAAGGAGTTGGGAGAAATTATTGTTTGTTTCTGCTTGTTTCAGTCAGTAAGTAAAGGGAGTCTGAGGTTACTGGTAGCTCTCTCTCTCCATCCATCCATCCATCCATCCATCATCTATCTATCATGTTCCTGAATAGATATGTAGATAGATATACTATAGATAAATAGATATAGGTAGAGATAAAGATGGAAAGATAGATAGATAGATAGATAGATAACTGTCAAAGGGGCAGTCTGGTAGTTCTTGGTTTTGGTCTTGATGTGTTCTGCCATGTTGCTGACTCCAACACTCTGTCCTCAAGCAGCTCTGGGCTCAGTGTGACCCTCAGCAAAGACCTATTTATATCTCCTTGAATGAGCCTCTGTCTGTTTGCCTTTGTTGTTTACCTGTTTAGCCATAAGCAGGGTGGCTGAATTATCCTTGGATCTCCTCCCTATATATCTGATTACCACTAGAATAATAAGCCGGGGGACTGACTGGCATGTTTACATTATGAGCAGATTCAGGTGAGTGAAGAAGGAGCAGGAGTCTAGGCTCTCACAGTTTAGTGTTTATTTATCTTCTTTGAATCTGTTGAGCTGGGCGCTAACTGTTTCTGCACAGCTCTCCGGGTGGCATGGCTGTGTCTGTCCTCTATTCTTGTCCGCTGCCCAGTGCCTCAAAAAGAAGCCTGACCTCACTGGCAAGAAGCATGGCTGTTTCAGAGAAGCCGTGCCACACGTCCTGCTGCCTGCCTGGTGGAACAACAGCAGGACACTGGGATCTCCAGAATAGCTGCTGGTGAATGGTGGTGGCCCATAGCTATCCGTACAATGACAATCCTAAGGAGTGCTTCCCTTCTATTCACTGCTACTCGCCTTCCAACCCTTGCTCCCCTACCTTTGTGAGTGTTAGTAGGATTCTGCCAAGATGGTGTCTACTTATTGTCATTAGAATATTGTAAGTGTTGTCTCTAGGTGTTAGCTCTCCGTCTGGTTTTATCAGAATCATTCACAAGCCACACAAAAACATTCTTTCTCAATGTTTGGCGTGGACACGGGTTTTCTCCCATGTTTACACTCCTTTTCCCATTTTGACGGGTTTTGGGGGAAAAAGAAGAAAGTTGGCCTCGTTTTTCCAAGTATCTCTTAAATCTTTCTCCTTTATCCTACCCCCATTGTTATGGCCTCATCTTCTTTTTTTTTTATTGTTAAATTTATTGGGGTGACCTTGGTTAGTAACTATCACATAGGTTCCATGTGTACATTTCTACATGACATTGTCTATGCATTGCATTATGTGTTCACCACCCAGAGTCAGCTCTCCTTCCATCACCATATATTTGATGTCCCCTCCCAATGCCCCCCCCCCAGACTTATCTAATATCTGATCATATCTAAGTCTTTATTGCAAAAGTAACCTCCTGGACCATTCTGCCTTTTTTTGGCACTGCTCTCCTGGTGTTGGTGCTCAGTTCAGTAGTGGCTTGACTTCCAGGAGGTATTTCGTTATATTAGAATTATTCATTTTCAAGTAACCAGAAGCCCCTGCTCTATAGCTTAAGTGGAAAACAAGAAGTCTGAGGGTGTTAAGGCCAGGAGGTGAGGCCCAGCGATCCTCCCCAATGCAGGCTCTATCTGCCTTCCTGCCCTCCCGTTGTCAGTGCTGCCTGCTGTGCTTCTAGGCTGTGTCTGTATTGCGGGAGGGAGGAAGGGGGAGAGGAAGAGGCAGCGCCAAGAGACTTTGCCTACATTTCTTTGGCTGTGAATATGTCCATGAGCACTCCTGATCGGAAGCAGGGAAATGGAGTCTTCCCCTCTTGAAGATTCTCTGACAGAGGCAGGCAAGAAAGAAATGGGTTGGAAAAGGAGGTGGGACAGCTGAATTCTGGTGTCTGCCACCTTCTTTGTTCCCAGCTTCTGCTGGCTAGAGGAAACTCTCCTGCCCATCCATACTCATGACCTCAGAATGTTGAGTTTATGCAGAGACGGGGAAAAAGGTGGGTGGGTGTAAGTGGGCGTTAATTTTTTCTTGATCTACTAGCTCCAAACCTCTGTCTTTTCAAATGAGAGGATATTAGTGTTTTCTGCTTCATCCTATTACACCGCACAATTCTTTCAAGAACAGCAATATGTGGATTCAGAGTTGATGAGGTTTGCGCTATGAGGTTGAAACTTTTCTTTGGATGTTGCATGGATTATTTTTGCTCAGTAATTGTGCTTCCTTTTCTAAAAAAATTACAGTCCTCTCATGGAGGGGAGTCATCTTATGTATTTGTATCAACAGTTTTCTCAGGGGTGTCTCTGGTTTTTGGATGAAGATGACTCTGGCTCCAGTTGGTCAGGATCTTGCTCCCCTTACTGGGGCCCAGCAGGGCCTCCTTAGTTTTCTCTGTCCTTGGCCTCCACGCTGACTGCTCCTTGGCATTTTGGACCACTCCAGACATTAAGTGGCTGTTTCCATTTCTTTTGTGTGTCTCAACGGCCACAGCAGGTTCACAATTGCAGCCCAGCTGTGGAGAAGGTCAGAGAATGCTAATGGGACATTTAGCCGCAAGTGTTCTTGCTTGACTTTCTGTGCAAAAGAAAATTAAACTGGCAGGAGAAAATGCAATTTTAACTTAATGTAGAAACAGTCCCAGGGGATGACTGCCTCTTTTATTAGTCATTGATATATAGCAGGGGTGGCCAACAAGTCGATCGTGGTCGACTGGTCGATCGTGAGGCCAATTTTGGTCGATCGTCGATCGCTCGCAATGTCTGGGGTGGAATTCCGTGTACCGTGGACTTTGAAGCGATTGTAGAAGACAAAACTTTCTAGCAATAGTTTAATGCATTCTGGGAATTTGCCAAGGTCATACATTCCTAGACTTCTGACAGCCTGACACTGTGATCTCCGCCCACCCAGACAATACATTTTGACTTATGTGTTACACTTGTCACCGGACACAACGCGTGAGCGCAACAGTTACGACTCGACTCATCGAAGAACACAGTCAGTTAGCTTGAATATTTGGTAGTGTCATACGGTAGCTTCTTTTCTTTTGTATTAACAGTATTATTATCAATCAATATTATTTATCCTCGGTGACCACGTTGAGTTTCAATTCTTCTTCTGTTTAAAATGTAAGTACCTTTTCTTTGTTTTAAATTAAATTGCTTTTCTTACCTATCTATTTA
>PVKE010021622.1:0-26328 GCA_004027555.1 Craseonycteris thonglongyai
CCTTTTTTTTTTTACCAGGTTTTCAGTTCAATCAATGCAAATAAATACCGTATTTTCTGGCATATAAGATGACCGGGCATATAAGACGACCCCCTAATTTTACAGTTAAAACATAAGTTTAGGCCTATATTCGCTGTATAAGACTACCCCCCACTTCCGAGGCTGTAGTCTTATACAGCGAATATAGGCCTAAACCTATGTTTTAACCGTAAAATTAGGGGGTCGTCTTATACGCCCGGTCGTCTTATACGCTGGAAAATACGGTACATGTTTTATTAATGATTTTATGAACGCTTTTGTAAAATTTGATAAAAATTTGGCAACAAATCAGTGGAAATGAACAAATAGTGCGATAAGCAGATGCAAACAACAATAAAAAACAATCTACATTGATTCAATTTTTGCATGATGGTTTTTGGTAGCTTGGCTATACTTTCTGATGATTAGTGCCTCAGGAAAACAATTTGGAGAAATCAGTGTGCTATTTACTTTCTGTATCTTTTCAGCGACTAGAGAGATTGTTAAAACTGTGACAACAAAATAAATTTGCATATATTACAAACCAATCAATTCTTATATTTCATTTAAGTATTTTCAAATTTAGTACTGTGTGAAAACTACTGCAATAAAGTTATTGTATTAAAAATATAAACATTTCAAATATGCAGTATATTTTAAGAAATAGTCCAGTGAATCACATAACTCAAATTAATATTTACTGTTACAAAGTTATGTATACCATAATATAGGTACATAATACTAGTAATTTTAGTTTTAGTGCTTATTATTATGTATAACTATCTTCTTATTTTATTTAATTTATTGTTGGGGACATTTAAATGTCCTTATCAGTCTGTATTTGCAATTAACTATAAAACTGCATCACTTTTTTTTTGTTTCCCCAATATTGTGTCTCTTGATGTATTGTGATTCTTAGACACTTATTTGTAAGAAGAAACATATAAGGCAAATTAAATATTGATGTTCACAGTTGTATAATACAATATTTCATAGGTTTATACCAAATAATGATACTAAGTACCTCCTTGCTGGGATATTCTCTGCTAATAAAAATTGTTTTTCTTCTCATTGTATAGGGAAAACAGACAAATAACTTCAACATTGATAATCTGATATTGCATGATACTTTTTATTTCTATAATTTTTTTCAAAAACCAAGTATTTAAGAACTGCCAAAACAGTTTTAACATTTTCTTAGACAAATCAATGTTCTCTGATTTTAAACAAACCTTACTACTCATTAGAAATATACCAATATCTGTTCTAAAATTATGTATTATTTTATGAATGTGAGAAACATCAACATTTTCACTCAGCAATTCATTCTCTTTCTTATTTTACTATAAAATTTTCAAATTTTATTTAAGGAAGGTCACAAAATAGTTTATTGAAATTTAGAGATTGAGAATGTCTTAGTCTGTTTGGGCTACTATAACAAAATATTATAGACTGGGTGGCATTAAAACAACAGAAATTTATTTCTCACCATTCTGGAGGCTGAAAAGTCCAAGGTCAAAGCACAGGAAGATCCAACGTTTGGTGAGGGCCCTCTGCCTGGTTCGCATCCCACTGTCTTGTTGTATTCTTACATATCAGAAAGTACAAGGGAGTTCCCTGAGATCTCTTTTATAAGGACACTGATCTCATTCAAAATATCATTTCATTGAGGTTTTCACATAGGCATTTTGGCAGGACACAGACATTCAGTACATAACAAATGGTAATAAGTGGATATAAATAAAATGTGTAATTTCATAACACATTATCGTTAATATGGTAGATTAGGATTTATTTTTTAAAATGATAGTCATTTTTTAAAGATTTATTTTATTGTTTTTGACAGAGAGAGAGAAGTAGAGAGAGACAGAGAGAAGGGGGTGGTCCCAGAGCAGTCTCCATAGTTATACATCATTAGTTTTCAACATTGTTTCATTCCACACAAGTGGGCACAGGGCTTCACAGGGCAGAAACCGAGCTGGGGACCTTCCACATGGGAAGCTTGTCTATGGGTCTACACAGGCAGAAGAAGGGACTCAATCCTCAGACCACAGCGCTGCAAGACAAGTGAGCACTCAACTCACTGAGCCATCCTGGCTCCCCCTGTTATTCACTTTTTCTTTTTCTTTTTTTTTTTATAGCTCTCTGAAGTACATTTTGGAAAACTCTGTCAGTAATTAATTGGATTTGTCAGTGTAGTAGCATGGAATACATGAAAATAATTACCTTAGACATGTCGCACATTTTATTTTATATTAGAGTTATTGCAGTCATTGTGACAATTGACAATAGATATAATCATAGTTTCTACAATTTATATATCTTGTTTATTGATACTAATTGATTCAATAAATATCAGAAGACTCTCCATTGGAATGACAGAGGAAGAAATGAATTAGAACACAAAAAAGATAAAAGGTACAGAAGAGATGACAAATATTTCAGGGCAAATGACACTGGAATATCTCAAAAGTCTAGAGTCTGATGAATAAATTAAAGTATATATATATATATATATATATGTGTGTATGGCCATATGGGTGAATTGTTCTTCTTGCCAGAGTTCTTTATAAGGTGAAGCAGTGGGGGTAAGACATGCCCTCTGCACACAGTGAAGTTAGTACCAGAGGGAGGAAACTTGAAATTATTAGACCCAGGTTTTATCTAGCATGCTGGCACACTGTCTTCTCTTCGCTTCTAAAGAGAGAAATAGAAAGACTTTTAAACAATTCTTCATTGGGGGAGTGGAATATCTCTTGGTTTTATTAATGTTAGCATATAAACAAATGGCTCCATGAGACAGTTAAAAGAAATCTAAAAGTTTATTAACCTTAGTACGTACCACCCATAGCAGAAAGTTTAGAGAATGACTTCATATGCCAGAGGTAGTACTCAGAAGGTTAAAAGAGGCCTGAGTAGGTGTTCTGAGAACATGAAGCTTCAGTAATAAAACTGTGTTTTTCTCAAATGAAAAATAAGAGAAACAATGATGACCACTTCAAATGGCTACTTCCAAGAAGGAGAAAACAGTAAAGACAGAAAACAAATTGTTTCACAGATAAGTTTACCAAATGTTTTCGGTCTAGAGAATGAAAAATTATGCAATATGCCATTGGGGGTTGCGGGTAGGGAAGCCTTACTGAATTTTGAAAACTGGCTTAACGTTCATATCAAAGCCAGTCAGGAACTGAATGAGTAAATGAAATTTGAGGTCACTATCATCTAAGACCATTGAAGACAAAAATTCTATCTCAGATAGGTATAAGAATCAGTTTTGACCAAATGGGAAATTTTAGGAATAAAATGTCGATACTGTATCACAAAATCATTCCATTAACATGATGCACAACAAATAAAGCCATATGGTATCTTAATAAATGCAAAAATTCATTTTATAAAATCCAACATCCATTTATGATTTAAGAAGTATAAAATAAATTTTTTTAATTAATAGAAGTCCCTAAGTCTTAAATAATACAACTATAAAAAACAATACTAAGCATCATACTGAATGATGAAATATTAAATATCCTACTTCTATGATTAAGTACAAGAAATGGCTACATATGATCACCACTTCTGTTCAATATTCTTCTGCAATAATTTTGTATTGTCATAATACCAGAAAAAGAAGTATCTCAATTTCTAACTTACACAATTAATCAAAATGGACTTGGGGACACAATGAGCTCTAATGAAATATAATACTGTGATTAGCACAGTCAGTGTAATGGCTGTTCTGAAGAAGGAGAGGCTGAGGATGATGAATCAGAAATCAAGACAGGGCGTTTCAGACATGACATTAATCTGCTCATTAAGTTGGATGGTGAATACACTAGTATTCATTTTATTGTTGCTGTTTAAACTGCACATAGAAATGATCTAAACATTTTTATGCATAATATATTCCATAAGAAAATTCAACAGTGGACCAACAGGCAAAACTATATGAGTTTACACTAATCACTAAATGGCCAGTTCAGAACTTCCTTCTGCTGAATCATACGGCTTATAAATTATGGGATTCCAAACATTTTTTATTCTCTCTCACTCTCTTTCTCTACATTCAGATAAAACCTTTTTTCCAATGATCCTTCTGTCAATATAGCTAAGAACCTTCTTTTATGTGTTATCTAGCACCTAAATGTGGCAGGTATGATAATTAGATTCAAACTACATCACTGAGGATCAGGATTGGAGAACATTGTCCAGGTCACTATAAATTCAGATTTCTTTATTACATTATGAACAACTATTTCAAAAGATGATCATAATGTTTTTAGTAGCAATCATTTTAGTTTAAATTCTAGTATGTATAGTGGAAGAACAGTAATAACAAGGACTAAAAAAATGTATAAATACCCCAACACTGTAGTTTAAAATTAAACAAGTATCTACTAAAACACATTAAAATCTGAAAATACCTTGCTTATATTTTACCACATTTAACTAAATTTTATGCTGAGAAACCTGTTGATTAACTAAGGATTTAATCTTTAACCATAGTATAAAACCAATTGTCTATATTACAATTTTAAGTACAGAAGTTCACATGATGTTAATACAAATTAAGTAAAAATAATGTTCATTTTGAAAATGTCCTCAAATTAAGCAGCTTGTTCTTATAATATTCATTATATTCAAATATATTTTCATTCAATATTCCCCGGAGATTGAAATTCAAAACATGTTGATCTATTTTTATAATTTTCTATATGTTTATGAAGACACACTGCCACCTTTTGAACAAAAGTGGTTAAATTTCAGGGTGAAAAGCAAAGCAGACTCAGATCTCACAGAAAGAAACAAGAGAGAATGCTGTATAAACAGGTTATCTTTCCCTTATTACTAAGAGTTAAAGAATTATTGCTATATTAGATTTTAATTTCTCAAAGCCAAGCTTTTTTGGTATGTGTGTTTTTGTTTGTTTATTTTCACTTTGCTGTTTAGAGAAATTTTGTTCAATTGGAAATCCTTGTCTTAAATATATCTAATACATATATTAATGAATAGAAAATTTTGCAGAATCTCCACAGTTCATCTGAAGTTGTTTCTGACCACTTCACTGTTTGCCATTAGTCATCCTGTGAATTCTTTGTCCTTAACAAATGTGTGCCCATAGCTTAGCAATGAGGCCACTGCAATAAACTCATTAGTATGAGGTACACTCTGAGTGTAAAATTTATAGGACAGTCTCTGTTATAGATGGCTACTTAAAATTTATTTCTTGACTGTTACAACTAAATGGACTTTTTCTTTTATTTTATAACTTTTGAACTTCTAAATTAAAAAATTAAATATAGATTATAAAATTAATGTGCAAATTTTATAATGATTGTCATATCCCATTTTTTAAAATAGAGATGAAAACAGAAAGACAAACAAAGCTAAAGCCTTTTTTCCATGAAATATTGATGCTATAGACATTTTAATCACTGATTCTTGAGTGAAAGTAGATGAATGCCGAAGGAGTGTCACTATAATAAACCAGTTTATTGCAGTTACTATCTTAAACGTAGCACTCATTGAAGTCAATTTTAAAGAATAATTTATTATTTATATACATTAGTCCTTATATTCTGTGACGTAAAAGTATACTCCTTTGGGAAGAATGGACAAAAGAATTTTCTTTTGCCCTATGCATTTTGCCATCCCCCAAGATGGAGAGTAAGACAGACACATTTCTTGTTGTGGTCAAATGTGAGTAATTTAATAAGATAGCTAATAATTAAGAAATTTTAATCATATTAAGAATGAAAATAAAATTAAATATACAGTGAATTATCAGTACTTCTATTAAAGACAGAATGGTGGGGAAGCAGGGATGGCTCAGTGGGTTAAGCACTCACTTTGCAGCGCTGGGGACCGAGGATCAAATCCCAGCCCGGGCCCTGGCCCGTGTGGAACCATATGCTGAACTGGGAGCTCACCCAGTTCAGGTCTCTCTCTGTCTCTGTATCTCTCTGTCTCTCTGTCAAAAAAATAATTAAAAAACATTTTTTTTTTAAAAGACAGAATGGTAAAGAAAATCACCAATGAGTTGCAGATTTCAACAACCCACTGCCTGATAGAAAGAGGATAGAGCAAGTGGATGAAACTAGCCAAAAAGTGTCAATCTAATACCCTTAGGAAGAGGCAGAAGAGGCGTTGGGAATGCAGAGGCTCAGAATGTGGATCAAAAATTGGTCATTTATCATGCTCCTACTGTCAAAAACAGAACAAACAGAACAGAATATTTTCAGTACATACTCTAGAACAACTTACCCACACCTCTGGGAAAAACAAAACAAAGAAAATTCTAACAACAACAACAACAAAACCTAATACGCATAATTCAGGCCATGTCCTATACCTAAAGAGGGAAACATAATCTCTCCAGATAGACTAAAGTTTCTAAATCTTATACTAGATTCTTCACAAAATGACAACTGAAAAAATTTTAAGTGTCTTAGCTCTTTCAGGCTCTTACAACAAAATGTCATAAACTGGGTGGCTTATAACAACAGAAATTTATTTCTCAGTTGGAGGCTGGAAGTACAAGGTCAGGGTGCCACTATGGTCAGGACTTGTGTCTGTTAAGGGCCTGCTTTCCACTCATAGGTGGCTTTCTTTTAACTGTAACCTTACATGATGAAAGAGGCAAAGGGAGCTTTGTCAGGTCTCCAAGTAATAGGTTTGTTTTTTGGTTTTTGGTTTTTGGGTTTTGTTTATAATATATCTCCTCAGGCAAGGAAAACAAAAGAAAAAAAACAAAGGGGACTATGTCAAGCTAAAACGTGTTTTTACAGACAAGGAAACCATCAGCAAAATGAAAAGACAGCTTATCAATTAAGAGAAGATACTTGCCAGTGATTCATCCAATAAGGGGTTAATATTCAATATTTATAGAGAACTTATGCAACTTAACACCAAAGAAAAATCAATCCAAGTAAAAAAATAGGCAGAGGACCTAAATAAACACTTCTACAAAAAAGACATATGGATGGCCAATAACATATTTTTTAATTGTCAATATCACTAATCCTCAGAGAAACCCAAATTAAAAACCACAATGAGATATCACTTCATACATGCCAGAATGTATATTATCAATAAATCACAAGTGTTGGCAAGGATATTGAGAAAAGGGCACTCTTGTAAATTGTTGGTGGAATTGCGAATTGGTGTAACCATGATGAAAAACAGTATGGAGTTTCTTCAGAAAATTAAAAAGAGAAGTACTGTATGACCCAGCAATTTCACTTCTGGGTATTTACCCAAAGAAACCCAACACACTGCTTTCATATGCATATCCATATGTTCATTGCAGCATATTTGCAATAACCAATACATAGTGACAACCTGGGTGTCCACCAATGGATGAATGAATAAAGAATAAGTGGTACATATGTGCAATGAAATGTTACTCAGCCACACACACACACACACACACAAAAGATATCTTATCATTTTTGACAACATGGGTGGACATACAGAGTATTATACTAAGTGAAATAAATCATACAAAGAAAGATAAGTATCATGTCTGTGGGATCTAATGAACAGTATAAATAAACAAGACAGAAACACACACATAGATCAGAGACCAGACTAATGGTGCCAGATGGGAGGGGGTCTGGAGGGCAGAGTGAAGTGAATGAAGGGGGTAAGAAGTGCAACTGCTAATTACAATATAGTCACAGGGATATGGAGTGCCAAACAGGGAATATAGTCAATAATATTGTAATAACTATGTGTGATGAAAGGAGGGTACTGGACCTATTAGGGGGATTCACTTAATAAATTGTGTATGAGGTCTGACAAGTTCATGAACTCATCCTAGAAAAAGTGGTACAGACACGTATACAGACAGTAGGTATGCTTTTTCGGTAGTACATGGCCTTAGTTATACTTCAAAAAAAACCAAAGGAGTTTCTTATTTCTGTTGGAACCCCTATTAAAATAAATAAGTTAAAGAATTTTTAAATTCACTCCTACTTCTAAGAGAGTTTGTTATTACAAAAGTTGAGATCCACGCAGGGTGGGAGGGTAAAAGATACACAATTCAAAGAAAAAAATTTAGTAAGTTATCATACCAAATAAGTAGCCTTAATTAAGATAAAGTCATAACTAAATACAGCATAAATGTCTGCAGTGATTCAAAGAGGACATTATAAAATAGTAATGTTTAGCCACCAATTTTTTTTTATTTCTGGTTTGTTTGTTTTTGTTATGGCTTGTCATTTATTTTATTATTAAAATTGTTCAGGTGACATTGGTTTGTATAATTATATAGGTTCCAAGTGTACAATTATATAATATATATTCTATGTGTTGCATTGTGTGTCCACTACCCAGAGTCAGTTCTTCATTGATTTTGAAAAGAAGAAATAAAAACAAATCTAATTGAGCCCTTCACTCAGACAACCTGTGATGCTCACAAGATTGCTACTTGTTGGCACAAGATTATTTCAAATGGATAGGGATATTAGATAAATTTCTCTATGATCCTACATGTCGTGGTACAGGTCATTTGTAATTTATTTAAATCAACAAAATGAGAAAACATTAAAAAGACAACTGAGGTTATTTTTGAGTTATGTGAGATGTGTCAACCACATAGTTCTGGAAAAACTCTAGAGGTGGCGCATGACTGGAAACCAAAGTTCTAATGGACATTTGAATATCCCCAGATGCAATTTACCCAGCTTCTTCTATTTATGGAATAAAAATATGTTTGGATTATTTTATGTCTCTTTTCAGGGCGGGCTAAAACATTTATTTATTTATTTATTTATTTATTTATTTATTTATTTATTTATTTGAAGTTGCGGTTTTTACAGTTGCTAAAAATAAAGTTGCTTGACTTTGTGTTTTCAACTTTAGGGCATCCTAACTTTTATATCAAGTGACTGAGACACACGGAACCAGTATAAAAGAAATCTGTATCGAGATACTCTTACCAAACTACAAAATCAACACTGTACTTATGACTCACAATCTTCAGAAAGGTTGAAATAACCAACAGTATTTATATAGAGAAACTGACAAGACTTCAGAAACTCTTGAACTTCCTTATATTCATACAGTCTACTCCTTCAGGTGCACTCAATTATTGCTCTAATAACTAGCAGACACATGCATTTAGTGTTTTTACTTCTGATACTGGAGTCTTTTTTGCCTGACAGAGACATGACAAAATATTTCCAGGGATTCTTAGATTATGCCCAATCTCATCAACAATTTATGGTTATCTCCCTACAAGGTCTTATACTAAACAGCTTTCTCATATCTTCAATCATGAGATTTCACATACTGCAAAATAAAAAGAAAAACTGCTTTTGAACATCATTGGAAGGAATCTTATTACTCTATATTTCTTGTTGACAAGTCATGATGGCATTTGTGCCATCACTAGTATGTCTTGCTATACTTGGAAGTACAGCGATGAAGCAGGCAACGTGGAAAAAAACTATACATTAATTTAAAGAAAAAGCTATTTGAATTTCTACAATTATCACTGCCTATGGGACACCTTATAGCTCAAGTATTTTATATCTAAAATATATACAACTAATGATTAAGATAAGGAACAGAAAAATATTCAAAATTATACGTTACAAAGTATGTTTTTATGTTGTTAGTTATATAAAGAGCCCCATGAAAATCAAATTCTATTTACATATGGTCATTGGATCAGTGACTTAAGTTTCAATACAACGATGGGAAACTTTTTTTATAATCCATAGTATCTCTTGTTTAATCTAACTATCCACAGTGAATGGGAAAGGACACACACACACACACACACATGTGAAATAACATGCTTTCTAATACTATGCATCTCACCTTCCATTTTGTGTCTATTCTGTTTCATTGTTTGCAACCATCAGCTATAACTTAAAGAACATTGAAATTAGGCATACCAAACCTTTTAAAAACTCATGTTAGTGTTCACACTAACATGTTAGTGTTCACACATTTAATAATAACCATAGCAGTGCTAAGTATTTCTTTTGATCACATGTTTTTTTGGTTTTTTTAGATGTAGAGCAAAAGCACTGTTGGTAAATTTGTAGAACTCATTATAATATTGAAGGATGTTCAGATGTAATTTCTAAGTCACATCCACATGACACAGTCTTTTGACAATTATCAAATGGAAATACAAGAAATGAAGGATTATTTCTATTTTGATGAATTTATTTGATTGTTAAACTCGTAATTATTGTGTAAAGAATATCAATTCATATTTTCCCCTCTTTGCTGCACCTTTACCATTTTATTAACAAATCTTATTATTCCTTTTGCTGCACAATGGGGGAAAAAGGGGCATTCCCTTAAGGAAAGAGAAGCATGCAATGACATAACTAGTATGTTACCAAAATCTTTGGTAACTGATATCACCAAACACAAGGTAGATGTATCTACAAAATGAAATAGGCATCTGTTTTTCATCACCATTCCCAAGCATTTGTGTTGTTGTGAAGTGATATAATTGGCTCCTCTCTGTCATATGATATAATGGTACATACCTATTACCATTATTAGTCCTGGGAACAGAGTTGTATATATCATAATGCTTTCTTAAAAAGGACATATTTTGCATATGAATATAAAATTGTACAAATGTTCAGTAAGATATAAAAAATGTAATAAGATATAAAAAGGCAAGTATAACTCAGATGCCTTGATACACAGAATTTTCTTTAACTACAATTAAAAAAATGATACCAAGTTTAAATTATTTTAAAATATAAGTACAGGTATGATAAAAAAAATACAGTGAATGTTTTAATTTAAAAAAATGTATTATAGTAAAAAACACATTGACATTATTGCTTCTCAAAATATTCCCCCTCATTTGATCATTCTTGCCACTTTCTGAAACAGTTCTGGATGTCTTTAATACTCCTTTCCCAATCATTCAGAATTTTATATAGGAATAATTATTAAATTTGTAGGATGGTAATAATGTTTCATGTTTTTTGAACCTTAACACAACAGTCAGTATTGGAAGACATACTTGCACAAGTGTAAAAAGACCATTCAGTACATATAAACCATTATTAAAATTACTCAGCTTATTTGTAATTTAAAATTCACTGGGGCCTGACTGTAATAGAGCCAATTCTGCCTTCATTTTCTTTCCACCATCCTGCATGTCTTTCTATCGCTACATCCTCAAAATGGCATCATATTTAGAAAATTTTAACTCTGTGATATTCATTGTTTCACTCCTAAAATGGCCTGATCTTTTATTTCTCCTCAGAGTTAATAAAGATGATTCCCAACAGAGTATTAAGGTAGAAATTACAGCAGAGTTTTTAAGGGACAGAACTAAGTTGAAAAGCAAATTCTATCTTAATCAAAGCCCCATCACTAAGCTGAAAGCAAAAGATAATGCATTAGTTACCCTGGCTGGGTATCTGTAATGAAAATACTACTGCTCTTATAGCCCTGACAATACCTATTCTCAGGTAATCTTGTTGAGGAGAACGTGACCATTCTTAGGTCCGTGCATCTGCTCTGTTCTTAGGATATGCTTTATTTTAAGTTTTAAATAAGAAGAGATTGGCCTGATTATTTTTTTGTTTTCATTTTTATAATCACTAAAATAAATATGGTCATTGTAATTTGGAAATTTATTGAAGGTTGCTGTGAAACACTAAAAAGGGATTGTATATGGCATGCTATTTCATGATAAACTTATTCCAACTAAAAGTAAAGTCATCTCAAAATGTATGTTCCGATATTCAGATTTTGCCCGTATCTAAATATTTCATATAATACTCATTGGAAGTTTGCAAGTTTGCTGCTGAACAAGCCAACTTAAAGAGCTTTCCAAAGATCTGAATGACATAAATAATAAAGCAGGGAATTGATTCAAAGTCTGATTCTAAGATTTTGATTTATACACTGTAAAAACTATGTTTCAAATGGAGAAAAATTCAGTAATAATGATAATGATGACACTAATAATAAGCCTTCTACAGAACTGATTTCAAAAGTAAAATGTATTTTCAAGATATCTCATTGTAAGGATAATATTGAATAAGCTTTAGCATGTTCACCAATCATTGTCTTAATAACATGTTTAGTTACTGTTGAAACTAAAGCCATTTTATGTACAAAGGCGTTGTGGGAACCAGTCCTTATAGACTAAAAATCACAAAGATTCAGACATCAACTACCTTTGCAGTCTCCAGACTTGCAACCAGGATCTGAATCAAGGTATGCAATGTAATTCTACTGGTACTTCAAAAAAAATTGATTCAATACTTAAAATTTCTGTCTGTTTACATCCAAAAAGTGCTTCACGATATTGAAAGAACTTCTAAATTCCAAAAGATAAAACGTGTGACATATATATCAAATTCATATCAGATTAAAGACTTTGTGTAGCACCTTTGAAAGGTTGTCACAAACATATTAAGTAATGAAATACATATAAGGCACATCAGATACAAGGGACAGATGCAAGTTTTACAAGTTAAACATTTCAAAATAAATATATTAACTAAAAATAAAATGGATTCAATAACTTCTCTAAGAATGATGTAGCTGGTCAGGAGCAAAGCTTGTGTTAGCACTCATCCCTCATGCTTCTATTCCTAGCTAGTTCTTCAAAGTTGTTACATCATTTATATTTTCAGTTGGTCATTGAAAATTAGCACATTACGCTCAATACAGGCAATATTTAGTATTCATTAATAAATTTTACATACAAAATATTCTTCAGGATTAACTTAGGTAACATTTCTGAGAATTCAAAGATAGAGTTTGGGCATTGATATATCACCTTTATTTATTTGTAAAATTGTGTTCATTCCACGCATTTATTTGCTAAGATACAGGCATAGTCACCAACAATAAAACAAACAAGCTAATTGAAAAATGGGCCAAGGACTTGAAAAAACATTTCCCCAGTTAAGATATACAAATAGACAATAATCACATGAAAAGGAGTCCATTATCATTAGTCATTAGGGAAATGCCAATGAAAACCATAATGGGATGCCACTTCACATCTATTAGGTAGTCTATTATTAAGAAAATAATAATAAAATAACCAGAGAATAAAAGAGAATAACAAGTGTTAGCAAAGACATGAAGGAATTAGAAGACTTTGCACTGTTGATGGACATGCAAAATACTGCAGTTACTATTGAGAACAGTATAATGGTTTCTTTAAAAAAATTTAAACATTAAATTAGTATGTGATACATTAATCCCAGTTCTGCGTATATGCTCAAAATATCTGAAGCAAGGACTCAAAACTAGATTAATACACACATGTGCATATCAGCACTATTCACGATAGCCAATGGGTGTAAGCAATCAAAGTGTTTATTGACAGACAAAATTTAGTATATAAAGGTGACCAGATTTTAACATTGGTAAAGCGGGACACCATTGACCCAGGGGGGAGGGGGTTCTTGATTAAAAATTTGGTCTATCTCCCGCCGTTCCCTAGCTTGTCGTGCATTCTTTCCAAAAATCAGGACTTTTTTAAAACACCGTGGGACACGGGACAAATTGTTAAAAATTGGGACTGTCCCGCCAAAAGCGGGACATCTGGTCACCCTAGTACCTACTATAAAGTACTGTTCAGCCTTAAAAGGGAAGACAAATTCTGACACATGTTGCAACATGGACAATTCTAGAAGATATTATGCTAAGTTAAATAAGCCAGTCACAAAAGGACACATACTGTATGATTACACTTATATGAGGGTCTTAGGGTAGTCAAATTCATAAAGACAGAAAGTAGAATGGTGATTGCCAAGGTTTGGGAGGAGAAAAAGGGGGCAATTTAGTATTTAATGTATTCAGAATTTCAGTGGGTAAAGATGAAAAATTCTGGAGATTGATGGTGGTAATTGTTGCTCAACAATGTGAATATACTCATACTTAATGTCACAGAGCTGTATCCTTAAAAATTTATAAATAGTCAATTTTATTTTATGCAATCTTTACCACATCAATATGTGTATGTATTAGAGTCCATATGAATTTATGGTATTGTTTCACCTTCCCCAAAGACACTGTATTTTTGGCTGTATACCAATAATCAGCATAAACTATTTTGATTTTTTTCATGAAGAAAATCTATGTAAATATATGAGAATGATTGTCCCATAAAGTCTCAAAAAGATTCCATGTGGAGTGTCTTGATTGTCATTTCCAGAAAAGGATTTAAATGAGCATCAGCATCTTTGTGAACCAAAACAATTAATATCTGTGCTGTTTTGTCTTTGTCTCAATATGTGATTAAAGCTAGATTTATTTTCCTTCAGCTCATCATATTTCTGACGCAAAAAAAACTTTTTATATGAGTTATTCTTCAAATTAAATTAGTGTCACTCAGAAGTATTTCATCACAGGAAAGAAAATTGAACAGCACCTTAAACAATTCCCTCAATTTGGAAAAAAATGAGATATTAAAATCTAAGTGACCAGCTGTTCTTACAAATAATCTCTTTCAAATGTTTTGTGAAAATTTTCACTGTAAATGTTAAAAAGACATCACTGGTTAAAAGTATTAGCTTCGTTGATACCTACATTAATGAAATATTGCAGTGATGAGTATAATATCTAATATCCAATGTTTTAATTTTTTTAATTTTAGCTTCAATAAAGTAATAGTAATATTTATCTTTTAATATTTGCCTCAGAATAAACAAAGTTATGTCAAGAAATTACTGACCAAGAAAACAAGATAGCATTAACACTAAAGTGACATAATGGAAAAAGCAGGGGCCTGGAAGTTGAGAACTCTCATATACAGGATGGCTCAAAAGTAAGTACGGTATACAGTATAGTTTATTTGTGTTTTATTACATGATTACATTTACATTTGTTTAACACCATTTAATCTTGTAAGTGCTCAAAATGTCTTCCATCCATATTTTGCAACATTCCTTGAACCTCTTCAGTACACTGTGACCCATGGTATGACACAAATTCCCATCTGTTGTGATCAATTTTATTGATTCAATTGTATATGTACTTATGGGCCACCCTGTACTAACTGTGTGAGTTTGCTAATATCTCACAGTGGCAATTGAATTTTTAAAATGAGCACAGTGAATTTTAATGAGTAATTGTGAATTAGATTGTAAGCTCTCCTTTTCTTGCACTTGAAACATTTTAAAAATATAAGTACTTGAAGATGTTTTAAGTCTCTCAGCTATTCTATATAATTAGGCAAAAGTACACCATTGAAAATGACAAACCTGACTCATTTTCTCATAGTTTGAAGACATACACACTTTTTCTACATCATATTTCCTAGATAGAAGGATGTGTCAGAACATTTAGGGAGAAGTCATTTCTAGACACATGAAACGCCCTGACTCAGGACAAGGGCCCCCCTGGCAAAGTCAAGGAAACAATCCCAACCTTGTCAGGGAAACTTTGCTGCTCAGCACTATATTCCCTGGGATTTCATCAGAAATGGGACTTAGAAAGTTGTCCTAATTCCATACTCAGGTTAAACATTACCAGAGGCCCAAGGTTGGAATTATTTTATTAAACAAAGCTAAGGAGAATAAAAGTGAATAAGGTCATAAAAATCTTATTATTTATTCTCAAAAAGTTTATTCCCCTAAAACTTACATTTGCAGTATTACAAAGTAAATTATATAGTGGGAAGAAAAAAAAAAGGAGGTTCTCTTTAAGTTTTATGGCAAAACAGTGAAATAATTTTTGGTCTGACATTTCCTGCAGCTAAACCTGATGAGACAGTGATAGAAGTCAAGGTGAATTCTCTCACTTTGCCTTCTCTGAGAATCTCAGTGACATGATGAACTTGTCAGTATAAAATCTTGTTACCAGCAACAAGGTAAAGACTTTAAAAAAGCACGGTTCATTAACAAAAGCAGACACATTTTTGCTGTTATTTTCTCTCTGCTGCCATGGTAAATTTTTCTTTTTTTTTTTTTTTTTTGAGAACAGAAATTAGAAGGTTTGCTGTTGCAAGTATGCTGACTTTTATGTTCTTTGTCTTCTGTCTCTTTAATCTAACATGGAAAAAATAGATTTTAGTGCACAGAATATCAAGCTTCTTCAAGACAACATTATGATCTCACAGAGGTTATACCAGGAAAATAAATATGAACAAGTGTGGTATTCTTTCTTTCTTTCTTTTTTTTTTTTTTAATTCACACAAGCAACCCATAGCAAATATTAGACCAAAAGTTTATGAAGTTTAGTTTGGATTATATAATCTGGATATTTTTGAGCTGCTGATTTCTGAAATTTCATTACAAATCTGCATTTCAGCCTTATTGTTTTGTAGGTAATTTATGATGCTGTTGTTTCATGTACCCGCTCTGAGGATCTCTGAAGTAAGTACTAATTCATTGAATGAATAACAATGAAGACATCTCTACAGGCATTTTCCACATGAAATTCAGTGGCTGCTGGGTTTCTGAAAACGACTATGTCAGTTTTGCTGAAAGGTTTTGCTATATTAGATTCCTCCCATCAACATTTTGCATTTTACCCACCCTTTCGGAGGAAAACCACCTGGAAGACTCCATTCTTTTTGTTTGAAGATCACAGTATTCTCTAAGATTCTAATAATAAATATGTAACTTTAAGTAATCATCTGCCTACTATTTTTATTTAAATTAATTGAAAATTAATAATACATGTGATATTTGACCTTAACCTGTTTATATAAAGTACCCATAAATTATCAGACTCCTGAAGGAATTAATTAATCGTTTAAACTAACTGTAAAATGGTTTGTGGGAATAACATTTTACTGATCAAACAATGAACAAATAGAATCTCAGTCTTAAAGCTTTGTTAGAGTATCAAGAATGAACCTTTGAAGCAGCTGAATGAAGCAGGAGGGTTGATACTAACTCTGGCCACAAGCAAATATTGAGGTCAAGACCCCCACTGCGCTCAAACTTCTCATGACTACTTTGGTCTTCTGGAACCACAAATAGAACTTATCCCACTTTATTGAAAAAGGGATATTTTTTTTTACTTAAAAATTACCCTAGATATTATTTTTCCACTCTTTTTTTGATTTGACAGAACGTACAGGTGGATGATCTGTCTCACTCTGTTACATTTCATTAATTAAATACTCCTCATCCTCATTTTATTTTTTTTTATTTTTTTTAAATATATATTTATTTATTTATTTATTTTATTTTTGACAGAGAGAGAGAGAGATACAGAGACAGAGACAGAGAGAGAACTGAACTGGGCAAGCACCCAGTTCAGCATATGGGTCCGCACAGGCCAGGGCCGGGATTCGATCCCCGGTCCCCGGCGCTACAAAGTGAGCGCTTAACCCACTGAGCCATCCCGGCTTCCCCAGTCATCCTCATTTTAAATGTTTGCTAGCCATCATGTTACTAGACATGATATTATTAGTCATTCATGCTAAGATAATTATGATTAACATTCAGTTACTGGGTCACCTCTTAAATGGGGAAATTGCAATCATTAAGGAACAAAGATTCATCCTAAATAAATTCTAATCATATTATTTCAGGTATTAGTAATAGGCTTGTAATTAAAGAGACTTTGGCCATATAGTTCTAGGAATTTTTGGGTGTGTGTTTAGCTTCACTCAATATAATGCATTTTCATTCTAGTTATATAGTTAAATATAAGTTTTACCTATTCACTATGAAAATATATTTTAGAAAGGATTTGTTTAACTAAAATAATTTTATCGGTGTTCTTACAGTTGAAGAAAATCAGAGACTAACTATATTTTAGAAAAAAGCATATAGCCTAAGGAACAAAAAAATAAGTATAATAAAATTGCTCCCTTGCTCACAGAAACATTTTGTATATATATAACTATATGCATATATACATTATCTATAATATATTATGCACAGTATAATATTCATTATATTATAAATACCATACACATTAAATGAGCATATAAGTACTGTACAATGGATAATAAAACAATATATACATATGTGCATCATTATGCAGACATAAATATGTGCATATGTATATTGTATATACATATATATGTTGATACCTCTGACCTTTTAGAAGCTATATTAGTAATTTAAATATTGTAGACTATTGAAGAACTCTATACAGAGAATAATCATATATATATACATATACACACACACACATATATATGTATATATATATTAAATAATTTCAAGGCTATATATGGCCTTGAAATTATTTAATTTTAATAAATGCTATAATGGACAATAAATCAGTCAGATTCATAGAAATTGAAGTATTGAATACTTGGCCAAGTATATTGTAAAGGGCAAGCTAAAGAAAATTGAAAGATTAATGTATGGCCTATTGTAGATATATTTCATAGTCTTCTAATAGCAGAAGTGGTATTAAATGCCAGAGTCACTAGTTTTGTAAAACTTTTGCCATTTTAGTATTTCTTAAAGAAATTACAATAGCACTATTTTGCATTTTGTAAATAAAAACTTTTATAAAGAAACACACTGTAAACTTGACATTGATAGAGACATAAAATAATTCTTTGAAAAAATAATCAGAAAACCTCATCCTTCTGTTATAATATAATAGCATCAATAAAAGAAGAATAATGTGTATGGAGAAATAGCACATATATTTATATGTATATTGTTCCTATATTTGTTTGTGTAGACATATGTTTATGTTTCAGGAAGTAAAATGTGCTTTTTGCTCACAAATTGTGAATAACAGCAAATAGTATGTTAAAAAAAATGATACAAAACAGGAAAGCTGGGAAGGCTCAGCGGGTAAAGTGCTCGCTTTGAAGCCCCGAGGATCAAATCCCGGCTCCAGCCCATGCGGACCCACATGCTGAACTGGGGTGTGCCCCAGTTCAGTTCTTGCCAGGACCTATGCAGGAGGCTCCCAGCCCAGTCCCTGCCTTGCACAGCCCTGTGCCCGCCTGTGGAGTGAAACTATATGGAAAACTAATGTCAACCATGGAGACTGCTCTGGGCCCTCCCCCTTCTCTCTGTCTCTCTGTCTCTGTTTCTCTCTGTCAAAAATTAGTAAAATAAATCTTTAAAAAAAAAAATGATACAAAGTCTTAGCTTCATTATTGAAAGTAGTTATGAAGATTCAGAGACCGAATAAATGTATGTGTTCTAATGTGGAATACTTTGAATGGAATAGTTAGAAATCACATTAATTTACATTAAATATAAGGTTATATAAATTTCTGAGGGCCTTATTTTTAATGATCTGTGTAAAGTAATAAAAAATCTTAACAACTTTTCTCATTTAATCAGGCTGATAAATGTTAATGTACTATAGCATTTTTAGACAAATCACTCATTTATCATTTGATGAATATAAAACTTACCTTTCCAAAATTTTACTGTGTAATTACTTATAAATTTGTTTTAAATGTGTTTTACTAATTGACCTTGGTTACAAGAAACATCATTTAAAATATCACTCTGTGAACTTTATATCTGGAACCTGAGAAACAACATTAATTTTAAGGACTTGATGAAAGAAAAGAATCAAAGCAGTAAGTCTTGATTGAGTAATTTTAAGTTTATATGAAATCTTTCTCATGGGGCAATTTTGCTATTTATTTCAAATGACTAAAATTCATGAAATAGCTGTTGAGTAAATTTAAAGAAAATATTTGTGATTATAGATGAATATATTTCAAAATATTAAGCCTTGTTTTTATGAAAGTAGCCCATATTTTAGAAAAAAACAATAAAGCAATAAACTATTAAATCAATCAAATGCAAGTAAAAGTACACATTTTAACTTTTTTCTTGGTGAATCAAATTATAATTGATTATTGCATTTTGTTGGATATTTATCTCTCAAATTCAAATAAAATGTCCATTCATTCACTCTCATAAGACAGCCATTTATGCCCTTATCACCTCTCTATTTTCATTAATAGATGCCCATTCCACTCTAAATGCCCATTCCCCTCTAAAGCAAACCAGGACTTCATGGGTGGTAAGGAGTATGATGAAACTATATGATGTAGTGCATTAAAGTCTCTTTGTGTACATTGTCAGCTTTAAAATACATGTATCTTGGTCTGATGAAATGCAGCCTAGAGGACAAAATTAAACTACAAGGTTTTTCTACATTTAATGGCTTCCCAGCAGTGTGTCTTCTGTCTCAAGATAATGAAAACCCAAAGTACACTAGTTTGTCATTTTAAACCAGGATCCATTTAAAGCTAACAGGAACTACTTCAAAAGCTTCTGATATACTGTTTTTATTGTTGTTGTTCTTGTTGGCACTGACTCTTATCATTGAATAGCTTAATCCAGACATGTCCAACCTGTGGCCCAGGATGGCTTTGAGTAAGGTTCAACACAAATTCTTAAAACACTAGGAGACTATTTTTCCTCAACCTTTTTAAAAATCATCTGTTATTTTTGCTAGTGTATTTTATATATGGCCCAAGACAATTCTTCCAGTGTGGCCAAGGGAATCCAAAAGGTTGAACACCACTGGCTTAATCCAATGGTTTAACTGACTCATTTCCTACTAGAATTCTATAAATTTTTTCAAACCAAATTAATAGCAATAGTGAGCAACAAGTATATATGTCACTCAGTGTAAAGATGTATAGATTACATCCTGAAGAATCAGTCACAACATCTTTTCTTGTAGCTAATCCTAGGACCAGAATAAGGTGTCCTCCTTTACAGTCCAGTGTTTTGCTTATTTGTTTTTCCGAGTAAATAACTGGCTTTTTCTTGTAGGTATCAGTATAGCACACTTTAACTCTTCCTTAGAATTTTCATGCAGGTATTCATAATTTTATTCACCAGACAAAAAAATCCTACAACCCTGTAAGCTAAGGCTCATATGCCTGATGATACAATGAAGCCATAAATTTCCAAACATTGTATTGGGAGTGAGAACACAATTCTTCCTGTAATGTTAGTTATATGTTTAGTTCTGTTCAATACGTAGACATACTCTTGCCTACTTAACTTTTCCCATCTACAGAGTGAGGACCAGCAGAAATACAAACCACAGATTCTTCAATTCATGAACTTTCTTTATTAAAGAAGGTATCATGTTTTATTTACTGATGGAGATAATTGTTCAATTTTAGCTAATAAAGTACTAGAACTCATTCATTGTCCTGAGGGGTTTTATTCTAAGTCCCAAATGGTAGATTGGAATATGACTATAATATTCTCCATAAGAGCCAATGGTTATGACTTATTCCTATGTATACCACTTTTATGTTATCACTGAACTTTGCTAAATTATTCCATCCTCAGTGGAATATTTCACTGATATGATCCTTGATAAAATAGAAATATTTGGTCCAGGTCTGGCTACAAAACTGCTGAGGTTCAGTGACAATGAAAACATAGACCTGCATTATCAAAATGTATTAAAAATGTCAAGGCTTGGGGAAGCCAGGATGGCTCTGTGGGTTGGGCACTCACTTTACAGCCCTGGGGACCAAGGATCGAATTCCAGCCCCTGCCTGTGTGGACCCATATGCTGAACTGGGGAGTGCCCCCAGTTCAGTTCTCACTGGGGCGAGACCCGGTCCAGTTCCTGCCCTGTGCAGCCCCGCGCCCACCTGTGGAATAAAACTATGTGGAAAAACCGATGATGTGCAACTGTGGAGACTGTTCTGGGCCCTCCCCTTTCTCTTTGTCTCTGTCTCTGTATCTCTCTCTGTCAAAAACAATAAAAATAAATCTTTTAAAAAAATGTCAAGACAATGGCAGCAGAGTATTAAACAAAGCATGAAGCTCTTCTAATTATGGTGCCTTGTGTAACGCCGTGAACATCACACCTATGAGACCAGCCCTCTTTGCGTTTCAGAATGATTTCCTCTCTCTCAGTAGTTGTCTTTACCAAAACTATTTACTAGGCCAAGAATGGACTCTCAAAAGGATTATAGCTAGCCAAGGCATGAAGAAATGTGTCAGCCAAGATCCCTCTGGAAGCTGTGAGTCAGTGTTATTCTACTATTGACTCCAGTCTGCCCTTCTCTACACAGCATATATTTTCATGTCACTTTTCGGGAACTGAAAACGACCACTCAGGGATAAGCTAAAACAGTGCCCAATTTTTCTAGTGAAAAGAGTTGTTTGGCTAGGGAAGAAAATTTGCAGTTAGAGCATTTGAGGTAGTGACATATCATATACATATATATATATTTTTGTTTATATCTTTAGATCCTTCATATTCTCTTCCTAGTTACCATCTACATATACTGAAATGAGGCACCAAACTGTACTGGAATATGATATTTACCTTAGTAAATACAAAAATGATCTCCATCAAAATCCAGATCACTCATTAATCTAATGGCTTCAACTATTTCAAGAAGCTAACTTGTCCAATGATTTAAATAGGTCAATAACTTATGTAGATAACTAAGCTATGATTTTTAAAACATAATTAAACAGAAAGGATAATTTGTTAACATATTTTGGACAAAATCTTCAAGCTTAAAGATTATTTAAAAAAATGAAATAAATTAACAGCACAATGTTGCTACTTATACTTGCATCACAAAAGATGAATAAACAAAATACAATAAAAAGAAGAACTTTAAAAACAGTAATTACATTTATATCTCACATATATAGTTCCACTTTTGTAATTTTTAATAACAAATAATTAACATCTTATTAAATCAATAAAAATGTGTAATTTGTTTAAGTGGTAGCTTGGAGAAAGAAAGTGAGTGAGTGAGAGTGAGAGAGAGAGATGATAGGTGAAAATAGATAGGTAGATGATAGATAGATAGATAGATAGATAGATAGATAGATAGATAGATAGATAGAGAAGAGAGAATATGTGTTCTATGTATCTTACTCTTCGAAATATATTAGCCTAGTTTCTCATGACTTCTAACAGTTTCCACATAACTTTTCAGGGTTGGTGATGTTAGATCATCGCAGACTTACTATTCTCCATCCTTAAATTATTATACAATACTCTAGAACTTTTATAGCTGTTATAATTTAAACCAGTTCTTATTCTCCCATTTTGACCAACTTTAATTTTAAAATACAGTAATACACAAAATACTTTATTTTTTACACGTCTATTTTATTTAAATGTTTAACTTGTTCTGCAAAACAATTACAAATAATATTCTATATTCTATTTTCTCTGCCATCTCCAATTTAGATCCTGCCTCGAAGAGTTTATGAAAGCATATCCTTTCAAGACTTTTTTCTGTTTTTATTGGATCAGCAGTGAAACCCTATATTTAAATTCATTTAGTTAGGAAAACATACAAATATCAACAAACAGATATAAAATTCTTACTTTCAAGATTAGAAGAATAATTTGCCTATTTATTGGTTATAATTCTTGTGTTGATTTCTGTTTATATGCAGGAAGAGATTTAAATGTGAGTCTTTATTTCCCTTGGAAATGAGTATTAACTGTATTTCAGACTGTATCTTGACAGCGAATCTACTTACAAATGGTCTGCTACTGAGTTTGAGAGAGAGCAGAAATCCCACTGAGACCATAATAGTATTGGCCAAGGCTACCCAAGTACAGTCGAAGAAGATAGGGGAAAACAAGTAAGCAGTATATTTTCAAGTCACACAACTAAATAGGTCATTTTTATGATTTTATATGTTTCCAAAAGTATTTCTGTTATAAGTATAATAAACTAGTATAAATATAGCAATATATACCTATTAAATGTATGCATACATGTACACATAATCTCATTCTCCCTACCACAAGAACTAATCACTTTGAACAGTTTGTGGATATTTGTACCAATTTTATAAAGCTGATCACTAAAAGGACTAAAGAGATAGACAACAAATATACTAGTTTTAAGACAGCGCTTCAGTATTTTCTTTGAAGGATTTCAGCCTAATAAGATTGTCATGAGGACTATAGTTTAGCTCATGTGAACTCCAAGCACCTTGTGAACATTATGTAGGTGTCTGCTTGTTTTTAACTCAACTCACTAATTAATTAATCTATTAACTACATATAAGATATTTAACATAAAATGTTGAAAAAAAAGTAAAAGTCATATCTGGAATCAGGTGACTTGAGCTCAGATTATAGATCTACTTATTGGACCTCTGATCTTGGATTATTACATATTATTCCCTGTGGTTCTCTTATGTTCCTATTCTGTGAAATAAGGATGGTGACAGTCCCTGCTTAATGAGGTTCTAATGAGGATTAAATGAATAACTATTTGTAAAATGCTGAGAACACTATACAAGTATTTATGAAATAAAGTGCTACCATTTACAAAATAAAAAAAATCATGAGAAGTTATTAAAACTAAAGCGTCTCAATAGAGAAATAAATCTCACATGCCAATATAAGAAATCCATACTTGTAAAAAATTTTTATAAGAGTTTATTTGAGCTAAACTGAAGACTTATACTAGGAAGTAAGATTTTAAATGCTGTGGAAAATAACAATTTTGTGTCTTCTTTAATGCATTTGAAATTGAGGAGGGAATGTAAGGAAGAATACATAGAAGTCAGAGAAAGCAAGGTGGAAATTGGATTACAGACTAGGTAAGATTATGCGCTGTCAGTATATGGTGATAAAAGGAGAACTATGTGGTGAGCACACGATACAACATATAGATGATGTATTATAGAATTGTATACTTGAAACCTATCTAATTTTACTAACCACTGTCATGCCAATAAATTTAATAATGAAAGAAAAATATAGTCGCTGCCAGGAGATAAAGAGGGAGGAGGTTGATGGAGGAGAAAGGGGTTAAATACATAGTGATAAAAGGAGAACTGACTGTGGGTGATGAGCACACACTGCAACACACAGATGATGTATGATAGAATTAAACACTTGAAACCTATATGATTGTGCTAATCGTTTCATCCCAACAAATTTAATAAACTAATTTTAAAAAAGATTATGTGCTCTCTTGAGGTGTATTTAAAAGGTATGTTAACCTAGATCCACACTAACAATGGACAGGGCTTTCTTAAGGCGGAGATAAACCTTTCACTGAAAAGTTATATGCCTGGAGTATGACTCACCATGACATGCCCAGTAAGGAATTTTTGATCAGATCACCCTGTGAGGCCACTATTTATAGGACTCCATTTTTATCCACAAATGATATATATTCCATAAGACAAAAGGAAACATTATATTGTGTTAACATTTATCACAAAGATGTCAATTTTTTATATACATGTGTATAAATGTATATATGTGCAATTGAAGTAAGACTCCTCATGGTTTTGCTTGTTTTGGTTGTTGTAGAAAAGTAAGTTACCTATTTGATTTTGAATGTGCTGTAACTATTACATTAATTTAATCAAAATAAAACTGGCACATGATTAGGACATTAATAAAATAAACAATAGTGTGTATATACCCATGATATATATGTCAAAATTCAATGATAAATACCTTATAAATTATATGCACACACACACACCCTTAATTTAAATGTTTTATATATTAATTTATTTAATCCTCACACAACCACCATGCTTAGGTACAGTTGTTACCATTTTTAACTGGAAAACTGAGGCACATTGAGTTAAGTAACTGGTCTAAGTTCACATAGCTAATAAAAGGTAAAGTAAACTCATATGATTCTATAGCAACTCTGCTTCCCCCAATCTTGGACCAAGAAAGAGCCCAGTTAATAGAACCTTCCAGGATAGCTTGAGTTTTCTGTTCTGTAATAATATTTATAAATATTTTACTCTATGAGGTTAGAAGTTATTGCTCATGTGGTCTTGACTGTAATACTAATCACCAAAACTAATTTCTGACTTATTTTCAATCCCTAATAAACAATGGGTATATGAATTTCTTAGTCCCAAGAGCTGGACTTCTATAACAAACCCAAATTCAACAACATCTGCTGTACTACTTATGATAACCATTACTTTTTAACTTTGAGAACTTCTTCTCTTTCTCTCACTATTCCTTTTAATAGCAAAGTATCTTTCTTTCAGATGTGAATCAAACAAATCCTAGTCCAGGTGAGAAATATTTTTAGGGTAAGGTAAGGCAAAGGAAAAAATAGGTTTAAATTAATGTTAAATTAGTCTCATTACTGAGTGTCCCCTAGTACCTAGAATAGTAGAATATTTTGAGAGTATTAAAAAGCATAACTTGAGCTATCTTTGAAAATGTTACTGTTGTGCCGAATGAGACCACCTGCGAGACAGACGACCATGACACAAAGAATTTGGTGGAATCAGACCCTCTTCTGCCAATTGGTGAGGGAGATTTTATTAGCAGATTCGAATCTGGGCTGCCACCCCGGTTTCATCCGGGAGCAACAAGCCCTGACTTACACCAAGTTTTTCTTTTTATTCACAACTCAAACCAGGGGAGGGGAGGGTGCCGAGTGCGCAA
>PVKE010021623.1:0-26326 GCA_004027555.1 Craseonycteris thonglongyai
GAGGATCGAATCCCGGCTCCGGCCCAGGCAGGACCCACGTGCTGAACTGGGGAGTTCCCACAGTTCGGTTCTCTAGCTGTCTCTGTCTCTGTCTCTCTCTCTATCTGTCAAAAAGTAAAATAGAAATAACTATGCACTGAAGACAAAAAGATAATTTCTCTCTATAAATGTGAAAAGATAAAAAAAAAAAAAAAAAAATGATTTATTTTATTGGTTTTGACAAGAGAGACAGAGATAGAGACAGAGAGAAGGGGGAGGGCCCAGAGCAGTCTCCATAGATGTACATCATCAGTTTTTCAACATGGTTTTGTTCCATACAGGTGGGCAGGGGCCTCCCACATGGGTGGCATGTCTCCATGAACTAGGAGCTGAATACCCCAGTTCAGCATATGAATCCATATGGGCTAGGGACAGGACCAGGACCGGGACTCGATCCTTGAACCCCAGGGCTGCAAAGCGAGCGCTTAATCTGCTGATCCATTCTGGGTTCCCCCTAGTTTTTGAAATGTATATAAATAGAGTCATACGGGGAAGCCAGCATGGCTCAGAGGGTTAAGGGCTTGCTTTGCAGCCCAAGGAACCAAGGATCGAGTCCTGGCCCTGGCCTGTGTGGACCCATACACTGAACTGGGGTGTCCTTCCCATGCAGGAGGCCCCCAGCCCAGTTCCCATGCTGCATGGCTCCTGCCCACATGTGGAATGAAACCATGTTGAAAACTGAATGACATACAATTATGGAGACTGCTCTGGGCCCTCCCCCTTCTCTCTGTCTCTGTCAAAAACAATAAAATAAATCTTTTAAAAAAAAGAATCATACAGTATTTACTCTTTAATCCTTTGCTTGTTTTTTGCTCAACATGACATTTGTAAGATTCATTCACATTGTTACTTGCAGCCCTACTTCATAATTTACATTGCTGTGTAATAGTCTATTATATGAATATATTACAGTTTATTTCTCTGTTGATGGACTCTTGGGTTATTTCTAGTTTGGGGCTAAAAGGAACCATAAAGCTATGAATAGTTTTATATATGTCTCCTGGTACATATATGTATATATTTCTCTTAAGATATAGTTGGGAGTGAAGACCAGGTCTTAGGATATACACATTTTGTTCTTTCTAGATATGGCCAAACTGTTTTTTAAAGTGGGTTGTATCATTTTACACCCCCTACCAGCAGTGTGAGAGTCCGCAGTGGACCTGTAGTGTTGCTTCATTGTCTTTTAGCCCAAGTGATCCTCTAGGATAGGTGATATTCCCATTATACACATAAGAAAATAGGTTTAAATTGGCCAGTATTTAGTGCAAGTTTATAGAGGTAGTGGATGCCAGAACTGGCATTTGAAATCTGCTCTCTCCAGCCCTCAAGCCCGTTATCTTTCCGTGCTGCCTTCTTTACAGGTAAGCCTTCCTGACATCAGGTATGTAAGGCACTGCTCACCAGGGAAGATGAATACTCTCAAAGACTTTTTTAGAAGAGTAGGTTGCTAACTTGGATGGATGGATTGGATATAGTTGTTCCTGGAAGTGTCCTGTTTCTCAGTCCCTTCAAAATTTATGATGCACATGGTACTCACCAATATACTTAGTGGCCTGACAACTTCCCTTTTTCTTGTTTTTAGCATCCAGCCTGTGTACGGAGCACAGCACCCACCTCTGGACCCTCGGCTCACCAAAAAGTAAGTCAGGATGTTGTTTCTTTCATGCAGTTACTTCTTCCATCACCTCCACCTCCTCCCCTACATGGTTGAAATGACAATTTCCACTTTGATCTTTTCTAGCTTCTCCTCTGCTGTCCTTTGGATCAGAAGATGAACAATCTTCTTACTTCTACACAGTCCTTTACTAAGTGGGAAATTAACTCACTTCTAAGATTTTTTATCCTATATTGGAAATGGGTACATGTAGGGTTTGGTGTTAGATTCTTTGTTCAGGTGAAAAGGTCTTTATTGATTAAATACTGTCTTGAAATAGGATGATTGATGACTTTCTTCTAGCAGGAAATCTGGGTTTTGGAGCTTATTGCTTCTGAATATAGACAGGTCTGCCCCCTTTTCCTCACTTGGACTCTGAGATTTGGGCACATAGAATATAACTCTAGGACTGGCTTTCTTCAGGTCCTCTTTCTCTTTGACATGCTCAAGGAAACTCAGCTATACAATAGAATTACAAGCTCCCTGGAGGCTCTTTATCTAGTGGAATTCTAATAAATTATTTTCAAACACAACAGCGGGCCTAGCTAAATCCAAGATGTGAGGATGTGTATCCGTACCCCAATTATCACTTTATCTCAATTTTCTCTAATGGGCCATCACTCAGCCACAGTGAACTTAAATGAGGAGATGGGTCATCTCAGATTTTCTAAGAACTTTGGCCTCTATCTTTGGGCATGCTTAATCTTAGAGACTTATTTCTATGAAGGCTGAAAGCTATACACTGTAATGAAAGCTGAATGATCTGAGAGGTTCAGCAGACCTAGGTTCCTATTGTTAAGGAGCCTGTGTAATAAAGTCCACCCTTTCTTCCTTCACAGTCAAAAGTTAAGATAATGTATATGAAAGTATTTGAATACCTATAAAAATGCTAAATCAAATAGGCATTACTAATGTTTTAATATATTTTTAAATAATTTAGCTTAATATGCAGTGAGCTTTCTGTAGTTACACCAATTCATTCTTGCCATTTAGCCAGTATGTAGAAGGTACAATCTTCTGCATCACTTCTGCTGTTCTTTTCTGTAAAAGGCACAATTTTTATATCAGAAGACTCTAAGCACTTGGAGGGCAGACACTTTGTTTTGTTCACCACTGTATCCTTAGTACTTGGAGCAGCATGTGGCATATGGTAGGTACTGGGTAAACATTTATAGAATGAAGGAATAAATCATTGCATTTATTTAGGCAGTGGGCTTTTTCTTTAATGTTTCTTAGTTTGTACCTTGTGTTAGCTCTTTTGTGATATTTGTGTGATATTTCCATTAGGTAGAATGAGTTCCACTATTACCTGGTTTTACGAACAACAGACTGTCTGGTCTGTTGGCCAGTGTAGTAGGCACTGTTGATTACCTACCCAACACTCTTCCTCTTCCCTGCTTCTTCTTTGCCCAAGAACCATAATTTTATTTAGCTATTGATCAGTGACAATGTACTTAGAGCTGGTATCTGGATTAGTTTAAGCCTTTCATAATAATTTCTTGGTAATTCCAGTGAGTGGACTATGGTAGGTTCATCTCATTGATTCTCAGTGAGGTGTAATTGATTCTTAAGATGTAAAAGAAAGTTTCCTGAGGGAGGGTTCTTGGAAAAACTTTCTTTTTTGATCAGAGAGATCATTTTGTGAAGAAAGCCTCTTTTTGCCTCCACTCCTGTTTCCTGATTCTGAATGTGGTAGAATGAAGATAAGCTGCTGAAAGCTGTAACAGCTAATTTGTAACCTGAGGAAAAGACCAAGAGAATTGCAGAGACACCAGCAAGCTCAGTGCCCTAATGTCGAGGTCTTTACAATTTAAGTGTCATGTTTGAGTGTCCTGTTTCTTGTAGCCAGTTTTGTTCACAGCCAGGATTTGTTGGTTGATAATAGATCCATTCCTTATATTTTATAATAGCCTTTGATAGACTCGTGGCTCATATATACATCCTTCTGTCCACCCACACATAAGACAGGGAGGTGTACTGTCTCATTTTATGTTTGGGTCAGAGTCACCATACCTTGTCTGTACCTGTCATCAGCTGAGTTTTCCTTGATTCTGTATTTAGGACAGGTCTTAAGGAATATCACCCATGTCCCACATTGCCAAGAGAGACTTTATATACTCTTGTTTTCCCACCTATTAATGATATAAAATCATGAATGTTTTCACTGACTATTCAATAGAGTTGCATTCATACCTTTTTAAAAAAGATTTATGTTATTGTTTTGAGAGAGGATGAAGGGGGGGTGGGCAGAGCAGTCTCCATAGTTGTACATTGTTAGTTGTAACATGGCTTCGTTCCACACAGGTGGATGTGGAGCTGCACAGGGAGGGAACCAAACTGGGGGCCTCCTGCAGGGGAGGCGAGAATGTTTGCCACCAAGCCATCCCAGTAGTTACAGTTTTTCCGCAGTTCAGCATATGGGTGTATGGGCTGGGGCTGGGAATTGAACCCTGGACCTTATGACTGTGAGGCAAACGCTCAGCCACTGAGCTATCCCAGCATCCCTGCATTTATACATTCAATAGAGGTAACACCTAGCTCTGCAATTTAGAAGGAATATAATGTCGCTGAATAAATTGTGTCTCCTTTTCAAGCATATTGTAGTTTGATGTTAATAGTCTATAACATAGGACAACATCTAGGTTTGCACTGGACCATTTTACAAGTCTAGATTGTTACTATAAAGCCTTTATTGCCCTCATTTTGGTAGCTTTGTTGGGACATTTTTCTTACTTTCTCTGCTACGTGATTATTATTCCACTTCAGACGACCATTAATTACTGTGTAGTTAATCCCCACTGCAGCAGAAGCATTTCTTTACATTGGGTCTTCAGTTGTCTAAACTGCATGAGTGCAATAAGTTTTCCCCATCTGCGTATATTGACTTCAATTTGCCAAATTATTACCATTAGTGATGATACTGCCTGCAGTAATTCTTATTTAGCTATTGATAAAACTAGTCTTTCTGCAGAGCAGCCCCGTTGGCCACCTGATGGATGACAAGCTTCTAAATTTATTGTTTCCTGAGTTGATATCCTAGTTCCAAGTTATAAAGCTGGTTCATTGCAAGCCACACTAGTTATTGAGATGACTGAATGTATTTGAAGGTTATTAAATTGCCCATTTGCTGCATATCCCTTATCAGTGTCAAACATTATTTCTCTAAATAAATTTGTGTCCTGTTTCTATTAAGTGAACAGCCATAACAATAAAAAAGTGTAATAGTAATTGAAGTACAGAATAACTGATCTTTTGTTTCCTAACCAGTATAGCTTATAGCTACTCTTTCAAAATACCTGTGTTTGGATTAACATTTAAGAAGTTATTCACCAAACAACCAGTTTCTCTCAAATATGCCATTTATTATATCTTCATAAATTTTTAGTTTCACCTGCCTTCTTGAATCCCTTTTTCTTTACCACTTACTATAATAACTCCATAATCTTGGGCAAATAACCTCTCTGAGCTTTAGTTTCCTTATCCATAAAATAGAAATATAAGACTCACAGAGTTGTTTGAGGATTAAATGAGGTATCCATGAAAGTGCTTTTTAAACTCCAACGTGGCATACAGTGTAAGGAGATGTGGTAACCATGTGTGTCAGGGCCTGTTTGATTGTAACTATGATATAGTTCTGATTAAATGATCTTGGTTAAACTTCAAGCCACTGTGACATTGTGCCTTAGGTAAGGTATAACTTACTTGGGACTATGTTAAAATGAGGCAGCCTATGAACAAGAGGCACTTCAAGCTAGAGTTACCTAGGTTGATTTTTTACTATGACTACTGGGGTCAAAAGGGAAGATACATTTCTCTTCCAAAGACCACATCCCTAGATGTGGCTTCTTCCTGTTCTGGCTCCCAACATACATAGTCCATTCTGTGTAGACAGGAAGCTATCCTACAAGGCACAGGAAGTTATTTCTACAAGATGAGAGAGTTAGGACTCCTGGCTGTGCACACTTGGGGAGATTATAGCTGTGGTGTTCTGTGCTCAGTTTGTATGACAGCTGTTCTTCCCAGGTTGCGATCCTACTAGGATCCCAACCTCTTATTTTTAACCATTTTTTCTAGTCTGGATTTGAACCCAGACTTCACTTCCTGCCCATTACGTCAGCCTCAGTTTCCTCATCTGTAAATGGGAAAAATAATAGTAGTACCTCATAGAATTAAGAATGAGCATTGGTAAGAAAATGGATATGTGTAAATATTAGCACAGAGTTGGCATCTAGTAAATAGCCTATAAATGTTAACCATTATGTATGTATTTATGAATTGATTAATATGTTACCTCTTCTGGAAGGAACAAAATTAATAAACATGGAAAATCTTTATTTATTTGTTTGTTTTTATTGTTTGAGAGAAGATAATAGAGAGAGAGAGAGAGAGAGAGAAGTGGGGAGGGCCCAGAGCAGTCTCCATAGTTGTATGTCATTAGTTGTGACATAGTTTCATTCCACACAGGTAGATGTGGGGCTGTGCAGGGCGGGAATCAAACTTGGGGCCTCCCACATGGAGATTAGAACCTTTGCCACCGAGCCATCTCGGCGGTTACCAGTTATGCCACAGTTCAGCATATGGGTTTGCACCTCCTGGTCCAGGATTCAACCCCCGGACCTCACGGTGGCAAGATAAGCGCACAACCTGTTGAGCTATCCCAAAATCCCCAACATGCAAAATCTTTAATGCCTTAAGTCTTCCCATCGTCACCAGTCTATACATTTTTCTATATTCTTTCAGTGGTAAGCCAGTGTCCAACATTATTTTTATTGTGAGTGGTTCTCAGCAACCTTCTTCTCTCCTTAGACTCCTACCCTTGTAGGTAATACCAATCCCTTCGTCCAGGAAGGCCTCTTCCTCATGACAGAGCTGACTTTTCTAACTGGTTGGTTGAGTTTTGAGTTTTGTGGGGTAGGTATCTCTAAAATAATTTCTAGGAGCCTCAAAATGCTCTGCTTTGACTCTCTCATGTCTTTCTGTCACAGGGAAAGGCAGCCTTTGCTCCCTTCTTTTCTATTCATTGTGTTGGAATGTGTCCTTCCCATTTCTATTTGCAAAAATCTTCATTTGAGTAATTCTTTTTTTTTTAATATATTTTTATTTATTTTTATTTTTGACAGAGAGAGAGAGAGAGAGAGATACAGAGACAGAGAGAGAACTGAACTGGGGGAGCTCCCAGCTCAGCACATGGTTCCGCACGGGCCAGGGCCGGGACTCGATCCTCGGTCCCTGGCAATGCAAAGTGAGCGCCCAACCCACTGAGCCATCCTGGCTTCCCCCATTTGAGTAATTCTTAATCTGGTTCGCTTATATTGAATCTTCATCTGTTTACAAATATAATGAAATACTTTAAATGCATAAAAAGGTATAAAAAAAAATGAGCAAGTGCTATGTACCCAGCAGTCAGCTGATTTACCACTTTCATTTGTATGGGAAGCTCAGCATCTGAGTCTAGTGTTTTACTAATAATTCAATCTAGAGTGTGCATATGCTTCACCCAACGTTAGACTATTAGCACCCATTCAATTCTGTGACCTGAGTCAGAAGTCAGGTTCTTGATTTGATGGTTTATTTGAAGACTTTTCAAAATGTCAAGCGGGTATTTAGGAAACATCAACCAGAAAATAAACAGTAGTTAACCTTGAAATCCAAAATACTCCATATCAGTCCCCTGGATCCATTATATGCAATCTTGAGGTATGCACACTCCTGTGCAGCATATTATTGATGACTGATCTCTCTTATACATCTGCCTATTTGTTCTTGACTGTGGCCCCTCATGGTTTGTACTGCAAGCTGTGAATCCTGGATTCTCTTTCACAGAGGAGACCAGCCATTGCGATGAGTCCAGAACATGCAGCCTCAGCAGGTCTGCAGAGGAGTAGTTTGCCTTCTGGCTCATAGGTGGACTTTTGACATGCAGACATTTCTACTGTGGGGTCTCAGTTTTATTTTCTTTGATTTGGGCTCTTGTTCATTTCCACTTATTCAGTAAGTTTATAAGTACTCTTACTTTGGGAATCGATGAAAGCCAACAAAACATTTTCCACTGAATAATAAAAATAATAAACTTGTTGCAGAAAACATAAATAATTCAGAGCAGTATAAAAATGGAATTAAATATTACCCATAATTTCACAGCTCAGAGATAAGCACTGTTAACATTTTGGTGTATTTTCTTCTTGGTCTTTTCTATGTATGTACTTAAATAAAAAGTACAGCGATCATTTGAAATATAGTTTTGGTTCCAATGTTTACTTTATTGAGATTGTTTCCTGGTATTGAATAGCCTGCAAGATGATTTTCACTGGCAGTATCACATTCCATCTCGTGGCTAAACCATAATTTATTTCATCATTCCTAATTTCTTCTTTTTTTTTTAAGATTTACTTTTATTGTTTTTGACAGAGAGAGATACAGAGACAGAGAAGGGAGAGGGCCCAGAACAGTCTCCATAGTTGCACATCATTGGTTTTTCCACATAGTTTCATTCCGCGGTGGAGCGAGGGGCTGCACAGGGCAGGAACTGGGCCAGGGTCTCACCCCAGTGAGAACCGAACTGGGGGCACTCCCCAGTTCAACATATGGATCCAAATGGGCCAGGGCCGGGATTCGATCCTCGGTCCCGGGGCTGCAAAGTGAGCTCTCAACCCACTGAACCATCCTGGCTTACCCCATTTCCAATTTCTAGATGTTTGTGTTACTTGTAGTTTTTAACCAAAATAAATCACACCATCATAAACTGTTTTAGGTCATTTTTGTTTGACTTTCTGATTATGTTCTTATGGTAAGAGATTATGAACCATTTTAAGGTTCATGGTATATATGTTGCCAGATTGTTTTGCACAAGGTTGTACAACATACTCTCCTATCCGCAATATTAGAGAGCTGGTCTCACTGCACCTTGGTCAGCTAAAGAGAATACATCTTTAAATCTTTGCTGATTTAGTGGGTGGAAAATATTCCCTTGTTTCTATCATATTTGAGCTGTTATATTTTGTAATCTTGTGTTCTCTCCTGTATTGGTGTGACGTATTTTTCTTTACTCCTTGTGTAAAAGTAATACCTCAGTGGTATCTTACGCCTTTTTTGATGGTAATAATAGGGCCATTCCCATGAGCTCTGTGCGTTCTAGTCTGTATTTGTCAATGTTAATAACAATTATCTTTCAGAATAAGAATTGGACTCATGTAGGGAGATGGAATGGATTATTAGACCATCCACCTCTACCCAAAGGAAGAAACATCTCTTGGAAATGTGGGAACTTCAGCTCTTCTGGTAGAGCCTTGTTTCCATTCTAGAGTTGCCCTGCCTTGCTGGGGGAACAGTGAGGCATTTTGATTATGTTTTTGCCCATTGCTTCTACTCCCTTGGTATAAACTTACACAGGCTATATCCTATGCTTCCCTATTTGGGGTATGAGGGATGCTAGATAAGACTGAGTTAGAAATGTCCCATCCACATAGCCCCCTGGAACCAGAGTAAGGGCCCCCAAACCTTTAGAGGGAGACATAAAGAGGAAAAGCTGAGGTAAGTAGGAATGGTCTATAATACTTTTAAGACTAGTCTCTCAATCAAATAATTAAACTAGTGTTCCCCAAATCTTCATGATTTTTTTTTTGCCATATTCTGTACTAGTATTTATTAAATGCATTTAAAAAATAAACTTGTTTTATTTATTTAATTAGATTGATTTTTTTAAATAAAACAAATATGGTGATGGAAAAAGAACTGACTCTGGGTGGTGAGCACATAATGTAATACATTGTAATGTAATGTAGAATTGTACACCTGGAACCTATAATTTTTACCAACCAATGTCACCCCAGTGAATTTAACAATTAAAAAAATTTTTTAGGGGAAGCCGGGATGGCTCAGCGGGTTAAGTGCTTGCTTTGCAGCCCTGGGGACCAAAGATGGAATCCCAGCCCCAGCCTGTGCGGACCCATATGCTGAACTGGGTGTGCTTCCCATGCAGGAAGCCCCCAGTTCATTTCTCACCCCCTGGTTTGGCCCCTGGCTTGAGGAGGCGTGCCTCTCATGCTGGGGTCCCCCAGCCTGGTTCTTGCCCTGCCCCCACCTACTGTGTAGAATGAGACCATGTCAAAAACTATGGAGACTGCTCTGTGCCCTCTCCTTTCTATCTCTCTCTGTCTCTGTCAAAAACAATAAAATAAATCTTAAAAAAACAACAAAAAAAACTTGTTCATTTTGGAATTCAATGTTTAATGCCATATTTAGACTACCTGAAATGACCTCTTGTTCTATCTACCAGTAGTTTATGCCCTACTCTGAGGAATAGGTTAGGTCATGTTGCCTTAACAGATTAACTCTGAAATCTTGGTGGATTGACACATAAAAGGTTTGTTTCTTGTTAATGCTATCTGCATGTCCAGAGTGAAGGGGTATGGGAGTGGAGGGCAGGCTTTGTTATCCAGTCAGAGGGAGGTGCCACCATCTGGAGTCTCATCAGTTACCACAATAGAAGAAAGCTAATAGAGAGCTCACACCTGTTCTTTTATACTTGGACCCGGAACTGAGTACCTCACTTCTCATCATTGGCCAGAGTTAGTCATGTGGCCTCGCTTAAGTGCCAGAAGGGCTGGGAAGTAGGGAGGAGCATGTGGAATATTCGGTGAACATTGCTGTCTTTGTTGCTCCTTCTCTGCGGCATAGGGCTGGTCTAGATGCATCTAGATGAGGAATGGTTGTGGGGTGTTTTGTTTAAAGAAGGTAATGATTGTGTATTAATAGTTTGTACTACTATTAGTGTAATACGTTAAGCAAGTAAAGGTGGTGCGATGTGTCAGACCATCCCTTGGTAATGGTGTCTTCTTTCTTAAAGCTTCATTAAAGAACGGTCAAAAGTCAATGCAGTTCCTCTGAAGAATAAGAAGGCCTCTAGTTTCCATGAGTTTGCCCGGAATACCAGTGACGCTTGGGACATTGGCGATGATGAGGAAGAGGATTTTTCCTCCCCTTCTTTCCAGACTCTGAACTCAAAAGTTGCTTTGGCAACTGCAGCCCAAGTCCTAGAAAACCACAGCAAACTGCGGGTGAAACCAGAACGGTCACAGTCAACAACATCCGATGTTCCTGCCAGCTACAAGGTCATAAAGTCCAGTAGTGATGCCCAGCTATCCAGAAACTCCAGTAAGTCTGTCCTGCGCCTCTTCAGAGCCTCATTCTTTTCAGCAGAGTTCATTTTACATAAAAACAATTTTTCTTTAGGGCATCCTTCAGCTTTTCCACTGGAGGATAAATAAGCAAGCTCAAGCCTAAGGTATGACATCAGTGAGCCTCACTGGTCATAAGCTGTACTTGCTCTTCCCACCTGAATGACTGGCTGCCTGGCCCTGCCACCTGGGGCTTCACTGACACCAAGGTGTTGTGTGCCAAGTTCTTCTTCCTTTCCCTATGCTGGGGTCCCAACTTTTGAGGTTTGCTTGCTTCACCTTGCTTTAGGCCTGTTCAGGTTAAAGAATATTGAATAATGTCTTTGAAGTTGTTAGTAGCTGAATTTCACAAACGCTTGACCATGTTGGTTGGTTGGCCTCCTCACCTGTAGAGAATAGCCACTATCACAAGGTTGTCTTTTTCCTGTTCCTAAGGAACAGAGCAACATATGCCTGAGTGCCCTGTGTCACAGCTCCCCGCCCATCAGGTTGGGCAGAGCAGGAGGAGATGCCCCTTCTGTGTCTCCTCAGGAAACTGGTTTCAGTAACTGGTTGGTGGGATGGCAGGGATGGCAGTCCACTCAGATGTTTGTTGCCTCTCAGTTGTACTCTTCTACTTATAAATATACATTGCTATATTTAATGTCACCCCAAAAGGTTTTATGGAAGCCAGTTATTCTGAGCTGAGAGGAAAGTGCCATCATTCTAGTGAGCATTGAAATGGCTGACTGGTAAAGGATGAAAAACAATGGAAGAGTGTCAGAGTCCTGGAGCATGCTCCTGGCTCATGTTCTAAGAGAACTTCTTCTCTTACAGTTTCAGACTAAGCATGTGGTCACGAAATTATGCTGTAGGGCCTTTGAAATCATTCCAGTCACTTTCCCTCACTAATTTGCTTGAAACTTCTCTGCTATGCCCAGGCAGGTCTTCATTGTTGACTGACCAGGTGGCCATAGCTACAGGCCATGGAGAGTGTGTATGCACCGTGATTATGGGGCTCCAGAGGGTGCCAGTGTGAGGAAGGCCCCTCCACAATCTCTGATGAGCAGCCCTTGTGCAGTCAGGACTGCCCAGAGCATCCCCTTTATGAGGCTCTCTGCTATGGGCATCTGTGCTGCTCATCACTGGTATTAGGGGTGCACATGGGTCTCCGCTCTGCAATGTGTGGTCTGCATTTTCTAGGCCTGTGGTACACTAGGCATCCCAGCCAGGTACCCTGTGGCAGTTGTTTCTGTAAACCTTCTGATTGTACTGGTTGTTTAATAGTCACTGTTTAATTCTTATTGTGACTGCTACTTTTTAAGGCCCAGGTGTGTAAAGAACATGAACCGGTCATGAAAGGACAGTCAGAATTTAAAACTGAGTTCTGTTTGGGGTAGTAAAATAAATAAGGGTTTTGAAGTCAGAAGATCTGAGGTGGCCTCTTGGCTCTCCCTTACAGATTACTTGGCCTCTCTGAGCTGCAGTTTCAACATCTGTAAAACGGTAATAAATTCCTATGGTATGTTGTAAGGATCAAATGAGAGATGTGTAAATGTGACCAGCATGCCTTATGCATAGTAAGCACTCAATAAATGTTAGTCCTATACTGCTCATTTCTCCCACCTACCATCTAGTTTAGAATTATCTAGAACCAGACATAGAGTTTAGCTTGAGTCTGTGTTCCTATTATTTCAGTCATATCCCAGCAGAATTAAAAGCTGGTTTGGGGAAGCCGGGATGGCTCAATGGGTTAAGCACTCACTTTGCAGCACCTGGGACCAAGGATCAAATCCTGGCCCCAGCCCGTGCGGACCCATATGCTGAACTGGGGAGTTCCCTCAGTTCAGTTCTCTCTCTGTCTTGTATCTCTCTCTCTCTCTCTCTCTCTATCTCTCTCTCTCTCTCTCTCTCTCTCTCTCTCTCTGTCAAAAACAATAAAAATAAATAAATAAATAAATCTATCCAAGATACTCTAAAAAAAAAAGCTGGTTCATTGGGTAGGAAGTAAAGGAGCACAGAGGAACTGCAGCCACCCAATGTGGGACCTGGTGTGGAGGCACACTGGTAGGCCAGGAACAGGTTAGAAGTGAGCCAGGGATATTGATCTTCTCAGACCTTGGGGCACTGGGTGGGGCCTAGGGCTTCAGAAGAGCAGCCACCTCCTTTTATTGCAGCCTGCTTTATAGCATCATCATTTCTTATGTGCTCTGTGACGTGGACATGGAAGGCAAACATGGCCTTAGACTATGTTACCTCCAAACTCACTATTAGGCACTAAGAAAAGATCCAGGTTGGGGTAAAAAGAAAACATTGGGTGCCCTCTACAGTTGCCAAAAAATATTCTCAAAGTTGCTGCAGCATCTGAGTCTTAGAGCTAAGGTGCCTTGGTATGTATGTTAAAAATATAGCCTATCCTCTTGGCAGACGAGTGTCACATAGCTGATTTTCCATCCCCTGGCTGCCCCTCAGCTGCCACCCTCAGGCAGTGCACCCACTGTTAGCCACAGCTCTGGTCAGGGAGACCAGCACTGAACAGTGGGGTGTAAGGTTTCTCAGATTCCATGCTCTTCACACAGCCTGTTCTCTTTCTCTTTCAAATTACCACAGGTGATACATGCCTGAGGAATGCACTCCACAAACAGCAGTCACTCCCTCTCCGACCCATCATCCCCCTTGTTGCCCGGATCTCAGACCAGAATGCTTCTGGGGCACCCCCGATGACTGTCCGGGAGAAAACCCGCCTAGAAAAATTCCGCCAGCTTCTCACCAGCCACAACACTGACTTAGGTGAGTCCCCGTGAGCCCTGGGCAAAATAGGACCTCTTGGTGACTGGAATTCTCAGACCTGGAAGCTATTGCTCTTTACTCTTCCTTCTTTTACTTTTCCAGCATCTCCCGATCTGGTGCCCATTGCAGTGACATGCAGGTATTAAGTCAGAAGTATGTTACTAGGAATTAGGGACCAAACTAGGTGGGACTGTAGAGCGTAGTGCAGCTATTTGGGTGTTGGTCTCCCTACCTCAAGGTGATTCTTACTGAAATCCATATGCACTGGTCTTTCTCTTCCCTGCTCTCATCTCTGAGTGGACTGGATCACTACTGCAGAGTCGTGTCCTCGACACGTTGCTGCTTTGGGCTTCTCCCCTGTGCTTGTCAGTATCTGGTGCTGGTGGTGGTGGTGGTGCTGGTGGCGGTGGTGGTAGTGGTGGTCGTCTAACTTGAATGGTGGGAGGCATCAGGAAGTGCTGGCTGAGGTTTGTTTGAGGACACTGTAGGAAGAGCTAAATCCAATGAAGCTATTATCTGTTTGCAGATGAACTGAGGAAGTGTAGCTGGCCAGGGGTTCCCAGGGAGGTTCGACCTGTAACCTGGAGACTCCTGTCGGTGAGTTGTACCCACTGTCTAGAGAAGCATGCACTCACATAGCCCTACTGACCTGATGAGGTCAGTCTGGGCGCAGTAGTCTTACTCCATAGCCTTCTCTGGTCCTTCCGGATATGACAGAACTATGGGACTGTAATCCCCTTTCTGTGCATAAAGAAACACATTCTTGAGAGTTTATTGCCGCACATGTAGAAGAGCACAAGTTTGTTCCTATAGCCACAGTCTCACTTTCTCCACACCGAGGAGGAAGAATATAGTGAGTACAGTGAGACAGGGTGATCCCAGCACTTGTTTGGGCAAACTCCACAGTCCCTGCGTTTCACTCCTTTTTCAGTAGGAATAACCCAAGTGTTTGAAACCCACTTTACAACTGTGAAGAGTTGATAAATGGGCTGCTCTTGGAAGCTGGCACTAGTCCTACTTACACTAAGTACTGAGCACTGGGTCAGCCATTGCAATAGGAACACTTAGATTTCCCTAAGCATGTAAATTCATTCATTCACCTTGTAAGGATGTATTGAAGGCCTGCTGTTTGCCATGCATGGTGGCAGGTTTCCAAAATGGGAGGGTACACAAAATGAATAAACTGTCGTCCCTGCCCACCAGGCACTCGCTGTGGAATATATCGCATAGCTGTCTCTCTTGACTACTCCCCACCCTCAGTCTTGCAGCTATGTAATTGTTGCCTCTGCCACTTCTAGTAAGGTTGAATGTTGTTAACAGTACATCTGATGGGAATGGAATAGGAGGTGTAAGAAGTGAGAGTGGTTTCTAGACTAGGGACAAGAAGGAATGTTGGCCAAAAGCTTTGGTTAGGAGGGCAGCTGCTGCCAGATGTTCTGTGTCTGAGCATTGTGGCTGCTATGTCACAGATTCCATTCAGCTTCCTAAGCTGATCATGGTACATCACCGAGATGGGACATAGAGATGTCCATCTCCCTGTGATTCTCAAAAGTCTTGCCTTACATGCACACAGCCCTAAGAAGTCCTGACTTGGGTCCAGCTCCCTCCAACGGACCTACATTCACTGCTCTACTGGGCCAACTCGGGGAGCTCTGGAGTGCTCACCAGCGGTACAAGCTCCAAGTGCAGTGCAGGGCTGCAGGAGCAAATAACCCTGGGAAAGCTGGCTGTGGGGCATCTGCCCGCATGTGGATCTCATTGAATGAGGAGAGGGCAAGCAGTGGGTGACCAAAACCAAAAGGATTTACCCCAGTCCTCTTGGCAGTTTTCCTTCCATTCCTTTGACAGTTTCCAAGTCACTGCTCAGGCTAAAAAGAATTAAGGATTCATCCAACCAGTATCTGTCCCCATCTGACTAGCAGTCCTGTCTATAGGGCTACCTCCCAGCCAACACTGAACGGAGGAAGTTGACCCTGCAGCGGAAGCGGGAGGAATATTTTGGCTTCATTGAACAGTATTATGACTCTCGAAATGAGGAGCATCACCAGGATACCTACAGACAGGTACAGTCACCCCCTGCTGCCTTTTGGCTTACTAGTTGTAATCTCAAGGTGTGTCCCCTTGGAGTGCTATCGGGGTACAGGTTTTTCAGGTCTTCTGGCTATGGCGTGCTGGTTAGGAATTGAATTTATTCCTAGGGGTATGCAGTGTAGGTATGGGGGTCTGGAAAAATAATTTATTCCCAGAACCGGTTTCCCTTTTTCTAATTTAGTAGTTCTGATTTTAGCCATTTTAAATAGATATTTTTCCCACTGGTCAATGGCAGTGCTTCTCAAACTTTAATGTGCATACAAATCACTTAGGATTTTTATAAAGTCCCACCTACGGGTTCTGATGAAATGCCAGATCTAATTTAGTAGGTCTGGGGTGAGACCTCCATTTCTGATGAGCTCCCAGGTGATGCCAATGCTGCTGTTTCACAGACCTCACTGAGCAGGAAGGGTTCTGGGACACAAGGTGAAAGATGAGTGGCCCTGACCCTCGGGACTGTGATACCATGTGTCCTGCCAGCAGTTGCAGTGCCTGTCCAGCGCCCATGTCTGTCTGTCTGCAGCAGCTGTAGTCAGCAGGGAGAGTTCCATCATTGCTCATAGTGGCCCCCCAGCCTGTGGAAAAGTGGAGGGGGACAAGAGGAGTTTGGTGGTTACAGACGAGGGGAGTAGACAGGGGGAGGCCGCTGTCTACAGAAGCCCTAAGAACTGAAGTAGCCTCTGCCGCAGCGGACACAGCTTTTGGGATTGTTAGATTGGGCACTGGGACATCCCAAGGCCAAAATGACGGTAGTGACCTCTTTAGTAACAGAAGTCAGAACTGTCAGGGCCAGTTACTGAAGCTCCGCTCCCTTGGTTACCCCCATTTCTGTTATGTCATGACTTCATGAGCAGGTCTTTCTCGCGTTTCCTGCATTTGTGCAGCTGTCAGAGCTCTTAGTTCTTGGAAGCTTGATGAGTAAGATTCAGAAAGAGGGGTACCCATTTTGATCACACCTGTGGACAGACTTCAGAGCTGTAGGAAAAAGCAGGTGATTCTCTTAGGTTGTGAAGCCTAATGCATTTTGGGGGCAGGGCGAGGGAGGGGGGATTCCTCACTGTTCAATAAGCTATCGCTGTCATGGAAACGTATCCGAGGTAGGTTTAACTAGACTTTTTTTGCACTTCAGTTCTTTCTAAAGATAAATTGTGCTCTCACTCTTTATTCCCTTGATTCCTAGTTCTTATTAAGAAAATAACTTCTCAAAAGAACAAAGTGGCATTTGTGTTTTTGGACATGGCTTCTCTTTTTCAGATTCACATTGACATTCCAAGGACGAATCCTCTCATTCCATTGTTCCAGCAACCACTTGTACAGGAGGTGAGGGAAGCACTTAATGTTCTTGGCTCTTCTCCCCTCATACCTCTGAGGCACCTGTTCTGCGTGGATGAGTGCTAAAGCCTTCCCTCCAACCACGGGCATGTTTACAACTACTCCTGATAGTGCCTGATGTGGTGCTTCACGCCCTTCAGAGCACTATCTTTGTGCATTCTCCTTTGATCTTCATTGCAAACCTGTGGGCAGAGTAGTGCCTTGAGAGCTTTGAGGCTACCTAGTGACAGAATGAAGACCAGAGCCCACATCTCAGAATTCCCAGTCCAGTCCTGTGGTTGCTCTACTTTATCAAGTTGAGATAATGATTTATTTTGTTGTTGTTTTTTGACAGAGAGAGAGACAGACAGAGAGATAGAGAGAAGGGGGAGGGCCCAGAGCAGTCTCCATAGTTGACAGCATTAGTTTTCCATATAGTTTCACTCCACAGGTGGGCACGGGGCTGCACAGGGCAGGAACTGGACCGGGAGCCTCCCACATAAGCTCCAGCAAGAACTGAACTGGGGGCACACCCCAGTTCAGCATATGGGTCCGCCTGGGCCGGGGCTGGGATTCAATCCTAGGGCTCCAGGGCTGCAAAGCGAGCGCTTAGCCCACTGAGCCATCCCAGCTTCCCCAGTGATTTTTTTTAATTGTGGCAAATACACATAATATAAAATTTTAAATTGTAACCATTTGTGTTATCATTCAGTGTTATTAAGTACATTGATATTGTGCAACCATCACCACTATCCATTTCTAGAACTTTTTATCTCCCCAAACTGAAACTCTGTACCCATTAAACAATAGCTCTCCATTCCCCAACAGTCACTATTCTGCTTTCTGTCTCCATGAATTTGATTACTCTTGATACCTCACATAAATGGGATCATACAGTATTTGTCCTTTTGTGGCTGGCCTTTTTTACTTAGCATAGTATCTTTAAGGCTCACCCATGTTGTAGCATGTGTCATAATGTCCTTCCTTTTTAAGACTAAATATTGCATTGCATGTATCTAACACATTGTTGATTTATTCACCTATCAGTAGACAGTGTATTGCTTCTACCTTTGGGTATTCTGAATAATGCTGCTATAAACATGGGCAGACAAATAATCCATGTGAGTTCCTATTTTAAATTCTTTTGGGTGTATACCCAGAAGTTGAATTAATAATGATGCTTTGAAAACTAACAGGTTAGCAAAGCACATGGAAGATCTCAGTGGGACTATTCCCTTTTGTCTAAGCAGTAACTATGAACTCCTTGAGATTAGGCATTGCTTTTGCAGCTTCATAGTACTAGGGTACTAGGTTTAAGTGATCTTTGAATTGCACTTTCAGGTATCCTATAATAGAGAGGGATGGTGGTAAGAATGCTTAAAATAATTTTTATTGACTTTAGAGTATGTTCATAATTCTGTTTAAATAGATGTCTCTACTGGTGGGTCCCTCATGACTTACCAATAGCATAAAGAATATTCTGAGAGTAACACCATTGTTTTACCTATAAGAGGTAGCTCAAAGGAAGCTAAAAACCTATTCACAATCCCTCTGTGTCTCCCATACACTTTCCCATGGCTCAGTCCTACTTTTTCATTTTTATTTTTTTTGTGTGAAGATTTATTTTATTGTTCTTGACAGATAGAGACAGAAAGAAGGAGGGTCCAGAGCAGTCTCCACAGTTGCACATCACTAGTTCTCAACATAGTTTCATTCCACACAGGTGCGCAGGGGGCCCCCACATGGGAGACATGCCCCTGTGAGCTGGGGGCTGAACCGGAGGTCTCCTACATGGAAGCTCACCCTGGCAGGAACCAAACTGAGGCCCCCCCCCCACCCCCCACACACACATGGGAAGCACACCACAGTTCAGCACATGGGTCCGCATAGGCCGGGGTCGACCAGAACCCGATTGCTGGATCTTGGGGCTGCAAAATGAGTGCTCAACCTGCTGAGCCATCCCAGCATCCCTGCTTGTTCCTTGTTTTAACTTGGAGATGTCAGATACTTTTACCTGTGCTTAATTACACTAAACTTGGAGACAGGGAAAGTAGTTTGTTTAAAAGGCTTCTCCGACTAGTGGAACCTGAATACAAAGCATAGTCTTTACAATTTTTTCTTAAATTACATTTCCATCTAGCAGATACAAAATGCCAACCAAGGAGCAGAGAACTAAGTAACCCTGAATATTAAGATTTGCTTTGCAAACCTGAAAGATACTTGAGCATTAACTATAGTAAATCAGAATTACCCACACTACTAGAAGAGGTATAGAAAAATCTTCAGGTATTATACTATCCTCTCCTCTCTGCAAGCAAGACTATTTCAGGCCTTTTCTGCAGTGAAGGTTCCATGGTCTCTGGTAACCAACCAGGCCTAGTGCTGTTCCATTTCCATCTCTTTGGCATCTTCACTTGTTCTGGGTGAGTGTGTCTCTGTTGTCCCATCCTTACTAGATAGGTCTCCAGATTCTGAATGGCTAGGTTCCATGCCCTTGGACATTGTTAATGCCAGTCACCAAGGATTTCTGTATTCACAAAGGGTTGGTAGTGGGCAGTAGAAGCCCTGGCAAGTCCTTCAGGAGGACTGACCTGGAGGAGCTTTTAACAGAGACATCCATACAGACACAGGCCACAGGAGGTGAGAGGAGACAGAGTGAGGCAGAGGATCCTTGATCTTGAACATGAAGGGTCTAACTTGAGCTACAGTTTCAAGGGTGGGAGGGGTCATTTAGCAGCAGAGAAGAAAGACTGTAGGGGGGGCCCCCACTAGAGTGTTGGGCCTAACACAAATGAGGGTGCCACACTCTTCCCTGGGCCCCAGAGAGCAAGTGGACAAGTCCAATGGAAGCAGAGAGGCCAGCTCCTTCCAGACAGGGCTTGGTTCTCACTGCCTGGAAGGGCAGGACTGTTGGCAGTGGGAGTGTTGCAGCTGGAAGGAAGGCTCAGCATGGCTAAGAAACATCTTTATTGTGTCTTTAGGGCCTCGCTTCTCTCTTACACTAGTTAACCAACTCAAAAACCACACAACCATTTCATTTTTACTATTCTCCATGTGAGTTTTTTCTCCCTCCACCTGATTCCCAAGAGGGCCTCTTCAATCTGCCCCCAGAGCCAACTGTCTGGGGCTCTGCAAAGCCCATTTGTGCTATGGAGACCCTGTAATCTCCTGCCCCTCTGTATGTAGTCACCATCACCTCTGCCACCTGTCTGGTGTGATTCACAGAGACATGAGGCAGTCCATATTGGGCCCAAGAGTTGTGGTCTGCAGGATGAAGCCAGGGACTGAGTATTATCAGGTTGAAAGATCAGGAAAAGCCAGAGGGCCTAATGGAAGCAGAGGGAAGTATAGTTGAATGAGCCAGGACTGCGTTCTGTAAGTGGACCATAAAGATCGTTCCTTTCTCTCCATTCTAAGCCTCTGGCCTCTTGTGGCCTATATACTTAATCCCAGAGGCTTTGCCGTGGAGGCCCTGACTGATTTCTCTGTTCTCAGATTCCCAGCTATAGCAGTCCATGGATTTGGTATGTTTGACTTCCTAGCCCCAGCAAATGTCTGGGTTGCATCCTGATATAGGAAGTGCCTTCCTGCATTTGTAGTTTGTCACTAGTTTCTAGTCAAGCTGAGTTAAAACTAAATCTAGATCTAGATCTCCTTCTCTCAGCAGAGAAGAAGGAGAGGATGATAGAGAAGGTATTTCCTCTCAGTCCTGTAATGACAAAAAGAGATTTAGAAAAGGTATCAGAACTTAGATGTTCTGATATCTTGCTCCTGGAAATAGAGAAACAGTATCTACAAATGACATCCTGAATTAATGGCAGCCATGGCAAGCCTTTTTCTAAGCTGTTTGTATCGCCATTCTTTTTCCAATTTTATATTACAGTGACTAGATACTGAAAAGATAAATTAAGAGCAGCAAATGTCTACCCTGCTTCATAACAATTAGCATCTTAGAAACTTTGTATATTTATATACTTCCTTTGTCCATAGTATTTTTTAAAATTTCCCCCAAATTCTGCAGCAACCCTGAGGTAAATTGTGAGATAGGTAAAGGAAGAAGGGGGTGTATCCCCACAGTTTAACAGTCATGTCTTCTTTCTCATTTTCCTAGATCTTCGAAAGAATTCTATTTATTTGGGCCATCCGACACCCTGCCAGTGGGTATGTCCAGGGAATTAATGACCTGGTCACTCCGTTCTTTGTCGTCTTCCTCTCAGAATATGTGGGTAAGAAGCATGAGTACCAAGTTAAACTAGCTATCACTCTAATCTTCCGTCTGTTTTTCCCAAGAGTATAGCCAATAGACGTGTCTCGCTAACAAAAAGGATAGTGGCTTTAGTGTACACAGCTACACCCCTTTTAACAGCAGTAGCAGACTGGAACTTATCTCTTGAGATGGTTGCAGATCTCACCTAAAAAGACCTGCTGTGTCACAAGAATGAATAAATGGATATATTCTGCCCTAAACAGATGGTTTATTTGAGGTCATTTTAGAATTATTTGTCTGAAACACAGGAATTTTAGCCTGTACATCAGGCCTTCCCTCTTCAGTTCCCATGCAGTTTCTTAGGAGCAGGATATGGACAGGGAGGGAGAAATGGTGGCAACAGAATCCAGCTCACATTGGAGGGAGTGGAGTGGACTTTCATTTCTTCCCTTCCTCCTTCACCTTTTACCCCACTGCGTTCTTGTCACCTTGGATAAAAGGACTACATGTCGAAGTGGCAGTTAGGTTTTCTCAGTCCCAGCCTCCTCCTCTGGCCATGCCTAAAGTAGGCAGTTTTAAAAGGATCTGATGGTCTTCCACTTTTTACGGTTTTCTTAATCTCTTGTGCTTAGAGATTCATAAAAAACCCATCTGTCAGGGCCTAATGCTTTGTTCTCTTAAAGAGATACTCTTGTGGGAATCAGAACATTGAAAAGGGTCTTAGACAACCATCCATCTAATCCCCTCATTCTACAACCACTGGGTCTGTGGCCTGTTGGGAACCCAGCCACACAGCAGGAGCTGAGTGGCAAGTGAGCAAGCGAAGTTTCTTCTGCATTTACAGCAGCTGCCCATTGCTCGCAATACGGCCTGAGCTTCTCCTCCTGTCAGATCAGTGGTGGCATTAGATTCTCATAGAAACATGAACCCTATTGTGAACTGTGCATTGTGTGTTTCTTGAGACTCTAATGCCTGATGATCTGATAGAGCCGAGGTGGTGATGCTAGTAGCACTGGAGAGTGGCTACAAATACCGATTAGCATTAGCAAAGAGGTTAGACTGCAGAGACCATAATAAATCAGTTACTTTCAGACACATGTCAAAACCCTGTAAGCGAGAGGTAAGTGACAATTAAGCTGCATCTGCCACTTGAATCATCCTGAAACCCCCAAGCTCCTGTCTGTGGAAAAATTGTCTTCTGCAAAACCAGTTCCTGGTGCCAAAAAGTTTGAGGACCACTGGGTTATAAGATTCCCTGCCTTTTTTATTAGTGGCAGAGCTAGGACTAGAATCCTTTTCATTAGACTCTGGAGGTGATGGATTATTTTGGTTTGTGCAGGAAGCCTTTGTAGGGGGGTAGGAGGGTAATGAGAAGTGAACTAGAGTCTAGAACAGGGGTGGTGAACCTTTTGGCGATTGAGTGCCAAAGTTTATGAAATAAGAGTATACTCGCTCGACTCGTGTGTCAACCCATCGAGTGAGATAGAGGTATCGATTATTTTTATGTCTATAAGAGCATAAACAATAATTTTTAAAATGGTATTCACAGCTCCGCGTGCCGAAATAATTGCTCTGCGTGCCACTTTGGGCATGTGTGCAATAGGTTCGCCACCCCCTGTCTAGACCCTTGAAGGCGGCAAGCATAAAAAATTATCTCACTTGATTCATCTCATTCCTGTTTTCTGATGGGGCTCAAAAGGATGGTGTTTTGGTCTTTCATGAGGCTGTCTTGAAAAGTAAGGCAACTGAGTGGCATTATCCCTTGTTCCCTTTAAGTGGCAGCATCTGGGGCAGAACTGGGAGTAAGGGTGACAGGTCACTCATGCCTACGTTATCAGGCGATCCTGAGCTAAAGCAAGACTAGTGAAAATTTAGCTGCTGGAAGCATGTGAATAAAGCGTTTGCTAGAAGACTTTTCATTTTTCCTTCACATTAATAGGTCAACTTTTGGAGGCAGCTTAATTCTATGTGGTTAATTTTATTGAGAATAGTGCAGCGGCTTTTGAGGTTGCTTCTTGCAATAGCGCTTCTGTAAAGTAGTATTAAAGGGTGGGCCTAGAAAGGTATTAAGCCACTCATTAATCTGCATTTGAAGTCTAAATGCTGGCATGAAATCTTGGTAACAGTATTATGCCAGTTAGAAATAATCCTCAGCAGCTGCAATTCTAGTTGGATATTTAATTATCTTGTTAGTTGTCATTTATATTTTGTACAAAAATTTTCTGTACTTTCTATAGGCGTCCTTCCCATTAGTACCTCAACCCATCAACCCCCACCAAGCGCCGTGCCCTTCTTTGGTAGATGTGACTGCATTCTGGTCTTGGTATTTGGTTTGTCAGCCTCACCTGCTGATCAGTGAAACCAGTGCTGACACACAGTGTTTATTCAGTGCCGCTGGGCCTCTCTGCACTTCCCAGGCAAGGAAGCCTCTCGTGACAAGGCTGCACTCAGTTTTATCTCCGCAACAGACCTCAGAGTACCTTATCCTAGACCTGGGAAGGTGGGCACATTCAAACATGTGAAAGGAGAAAAAAATACTATCAATCTCTGTGTACTGATATCCAACTTTAACGGCCAGTCTTTTTTCATCTATACCTCTCTCCATTTTCCATCCTCTCAGCTTTGTGAATTATTTGGTAGCAAATCTCAGTATCAAGTAGCATATAATTTCATCCATAAATATTTCCATATGTATCTCTAGAGCAGGGGTGGCCAACAAGTCGATCGCGATCAACCGGTCGATCGATCGCAAGGCCAATTTTGGTCGATCGTCGATCGCTCGCAATGTCTGGGGTGGAATTCCATGTACCATGGACTTTGAAGCGATTGTAGCTCTTATAACTTGAGCACGCGAGCGCCCGGCTGATTTGAAGCAGCAACTCGAGCGGCGCCATTGCAGCGCCCGGCTGATTTGAAGCGCTAACTCGAGTGGCGCCTATACAGCGCCCAGCTGATTTGAAGCGCCAACTCGAGCGGTGCCAATACAGCGCCCGGCTGATTTGAAGTGTCAAATCATAACATACAATCCTAAGAAACCGACAGAATAAGGTATCAGAGTTTATACTCTAGCTGACTCGAAGACTGGCTACATTTGCTGCATTTTGCCATATTATGGATCACTCACAACAGAGCTCTTGGTCAGACCCGATTTACCTGTTTCATCAAGAATACTGATACACTTCTACAAAATGTTGGAGAAAATTCCAGGTTCTCAGGGGCACCATATGTACACGGATCGCTACTATACTAGTTATGTCTTAGCTCAAAAACTAGCCAAATTGAAATGCAATATCTCCAGAATGATCTTAACGAACAGGAAAGAATTGCCCAAGGAAATAAAAAAGCCAAATTTTTTGAAAAAATTCATGGTCGTGTATCGATGGGGTAACACCTTACTTTTAGGGTGGAAAGATAAGAGGATTGTCACTTGTTTGACTACGAGGGGTGACACAGGAATGTCGATGGTCAAAAGGATTACACGAGGTGGTGTAGAAATAATGGTCAAGAAACCCAATATTGTTTTGAATTATATAAAATATATGGGTGGTGGTGATCGGGCGGACCAATATGCATCAAGGTATTGTTTTCTGCGAAAATCGTTTAAATGGTGGCGTAAGCTTTTCTTGGGGGGCATGGAAATTTGCCTGATCAATTCCTACATTCTGTATAAACTAGAAAAGACCAAAAAAGGGGAAAAGCCACTCAGCCATTTGCGATTTCTAAAAACACTTGTCGAGCAATTGAGAGGATCATATCGCCAGCATCGTGAGCAAGCATCTACGTCGCATTCCGATGAAATCCGACTAAATGGGAAGCTTCACATTGTACTACAAGGGCCAAAAAGGGACTGCAAGGTTTGCTGTGATTGTAACACGCCTGGAGGTAGGCGGGAAGTAACGTATTACTGTGATACGTGTCCTGATAAACCTAGGATGCATCTTGGGCATTGTTTTACGAAATATCACACAAAAATCTAATCACAGAGTGTAATATTTATCCAATTTTGTCATTTTTGATATAAAAATAAATAAATTGGTGAAATTTTATTATTTGTATACATTTGTTTGTTTATAAATGATTTTAAAGTACTTGTAAAATGTTTCCGCAATTTGGCCGAAATTGTCTCAAGTGGCTGGTTCGCACAAGCGAAAAAGGCCTCAAGCGCAAAGGGGTAGAAGACAAAACTTTCTAGCAATACTTTAATGCATTCTGGGAATTTGCCAAGGTCATAAATTCCTAGAATTCTGACAGCCTGACACTGTGGTCTCCGCCCACCCAGACAATACATTTTTTTTAATTTATTTTTGACATAGAGAGAGAGAGAGAGAGAACTGAACTGGGGGAGCTCCCAGTTCAGCACATGGTTCCACACGGGCCGGGGCCGGGACTCGATCCCCGGTCCCCGGCGCTGCAAAGCAAGCGCTTAACCCACTGAGCCATCCCAGCTTCCCCAAGACAATACATTTTGACTTATGTGTTACACTTGTCACTGGACGCAACACGTGAATGCAACAGTTACGGCTCGACTCCTGGAAGAACACAGTCAGTTAGCTTGAATGTCTTATACGCCGGAAAATATGGTATTTGGTAGTGTCATATGGTAGCTTCTTTTCTTTTGTATTAACAGTATTATTATCAATCAATATTATTTATCCTCGGTGACCACGTTGAGTTTCAATTTTTCTTCTGTTTAAAATGTAAGTACCTTTTTTTGTTTTCAATTAAATTGCTTTTCTTACCTATCTATTTACTTGATAAGTGAGCATTCTCGGCAACAGATCTCTAAACTGCGGTCATTACACTGAGAGAAAAATAAGGGACAGTATTACAAATATATTAGGAATAACAATAATTCTATTTAAATAAAGAAGTCAGTGTTGTAAACCGTAATAAATATATTGTAACTTTAACATACTTCTTGTAAATTTGAATATATCTATATTAGATTTTAATATACTTGTATTGTTGTCCCCGATCGTAATATGCAGTATTGTTATTATTTCTCTCAATGTAACGGAGATAATTGCCGCAGTTCATGAGTTTTTGAATTTTCTAGGAAAATATTTAATTCAATAT
>PVKE010021624.1:0-26495 GCA_004027555.1 Craseonycteris thonglongyai
CACCGCATGGCTACTTTGCAACTGGTGCCTGACCCTGCTTTCTGACCCCACTGTGGCTGCCAGGATAGGCGAACTGGAAGGGGCCACTGAGTGAGCAAAGCTCCCAGTCTGTCGTCATGGTTTGGAGATTTCTGATGAACAACTGGCCCTGCCTCTCTCCGAACAAATAGCCAGAAGTGCTAGGTCATCAGATCCCACTGCTGTCCAATCCCAGGAATGTCAAGTTGGGAGTTCCGCTGATTCAAAAATCTTGAGAACTCACTCAAGAACCATCACACGTGTGCAAACATCCTGTAGGCTCATCCCTAAGTACTCTGTGGGATTGAGTGGATCAGGCAGCAGCTGACAGAAAGCCAAGATGGACAACCATACACTGTAGAGTCCCACACAACTGTCCATACAACTTAGGATGCGCAACCACGTCCAGCAGAGTGGACAACATCCCGCACAACTGTCTGCACGACCCAGGACGGACAACCATAAAGCTACACTCTCTTCCATAGACACTGTCTGTGCTATAAGCCAGCAAGGAAAGCCACGATGGCTCCCATTTCACAGACAGATAAACACCTCACTGGGGCTGACAAAGGTCAAGCGCTTCTCTGATGGCCTGGCTGAGAGGGCAAACATGGGACCCTCTGGCTCTGGTCTCCCGGCCACGACTTCCTACTTCTCTTCCATGAGGTCATGCTTCCGAGTCCATATCAGTGCACAGCATCCCCAGGGGCTCTGAGTGGGTTATTTTGGGGGTGGCTTTCTCTCTTTGATAGGGTCATGTCGATGACACCTACGCTTTCCCACAATGTCTTCTCTGTGCAGATAAGTTTCCATTTCTTATTCAGCTTTTCCACCAACACCACGGTTTCTTTCTTTATAGAAGCATTTAGAACTGCAGGTACCATGTGACCCTCATGGCCCGTCAGAGGCTGAAAGAGGAACCTCTACTTTGCTCCACGTCAGATGTCCCTGCCACAGGATGTGGTGAGCTGTTGCACCACAATTTAATTTAATAAGAAGGGTTTTTCCCCCTTAGATTTAATTTTTCTCTAAAATGCTCCTAAGGTGGAAACTATTGTGTTGTTTTGTTTTTTTTTTCTCTGAAACTCATGTGGCCATTTGAACTCTTGTTCTAATCTGGGATGTGTTCGCAGGATGTGCGTGTGTGTGTCAGCCACCCACCTGAATCCACCTCTCTATACATATTGGGATCTAGTGAAAGGGAAATCAGCATTTTTTAAAACACAAAAATGTAAAATGCACAAAATGCAGGTGCAGCTCTTGACCTGTGCTTACACGGTCTGGCACTATTAACTGTATTCTTCCTAACGTGACAGGGCGATCTCCCAGGGCTAGTCACACGTAGCTGCGCAAGGCCTTGCTAAGGAAGGGGTCGCTCCTTCCTGATCACTATTTGGTGCGGCTGACAGTGGAGCCTCACGCTGTGGCGAGATACCCGCGTGCCTTCCTCCGGTTTCCCTCAGTGGCGCTGTGAGTCTGTGTTCAGGATGGTGCCACCCAGGGAGGACTTGCTGGAGTGTGAATCCTGTTCAACATATGCGCCCTCTCAGTGCCCAGCATTTAGGCAAGGTGCCCCCACACTTCTGCACCCTGGGTTCTGAGGACGCCTCTGGTTTCCAGGACGGGGCAAAGCACTTACGCCCCTGGTGCCTGTGAGGCCCTCACGGGTGTCTTGGCACCTGCACAGGTGTACTCTGCATTCTGGCACTGGCCCTAGGAGGCAGTAGAGGCAGGCATCGGAATGGACGCGCAGGGACCTTGGAAGGCTCGGCAGTGGAAATGTGGGCCGTGACCCTAAAGCTGACAGGAGAGGCCGGTCCACACCACCTCGCCCGCGGTTCTGTGGACTTCCAGACTGCACCCGCTAGCTGTGCCGGCAGGTCCCGGGGAGACACGAGCCGTGTCCCGTCCTTCACTAGGAAGGTCACAGGCCTGAGGCTGCCAGCGGCGCTTCCTCATTCTACCCCCCACGGCCCTTTGTCTCTGGCCACCTGCCTCCTGCTCACGTGGGGGGGTCTCCAAGGTGAGGAATGCTGAGGGGCACCGTATGGCTTCCTCTTCTGAGGCAGCTTCTCTCAAAACAACCCAAACGTCACACACCCGCCCGCCACCACATACACACGCTGTATCCTGTTGGAGCCAACACACATTTTTTTCCCCAGTCATTTCTCCTGTGCTTTGAACACCTTTTGTTAGAAAGGAAAAGAGGGAAGCGGCCAGAGGAACCGCACGGAGTCTGTGCTGTCACCCATTTTCCGCTGCACTGTGGGAACGCACATGGCGTGTCAGCGTTTCCTTTGCGAGAGGGCTCCTCACAGATCTGGGGGCAGAGTTGGGCACCTGCAGACAGCTGCCGGCCCCCGGAACGTTCACTCAGAAGTCTCAGCGGCCCGGCTCCCAGTTCACACCGTTTCACGTGAACTTGGCCAGTGGGCGGCTCCCTCCGGCTTTGACTCGTGGAGCCAGCGCCCCGGCCTGCGGGGGCCTCACTGCTCTGGGCCGCGGGCTGCGGTCGGTCAGGGTCCTGCCAGCGTCACTTATCTGATCAGTTTCGAGGCTTTAACAGACTCTGTGCCACTTCCTGCTCTAGTGAAGAAGCGGCAGTGCCATCAGCTTCAGAGAAAGTGATAACAGCACCGCCTTAGAGGAAAGAGGCTACAGAAGTGTGCGTGTCCCTCAGACACGGGGACAGATGATGCCACATGATCAGTTAACATATAAACCTCGGAGACAAAGCAACCCCTGTGAAGTGACAAAATGCACGGGGGATAAAGAGGTGGCGTTTGTCTTTAAGGATGGCCTGACCTCCTACTGTCCAGGGGGCGCCGGGGCCACGTGAAGCTTCCTCGAACGGCCATGAGCCAACCTCGAGGCCAACGACCCCTAAGAGGACCCGGTGGTTTTCCTACTTTCCTCAGACCTGCGTCCTCGCTGTGCTCACGGCACGCCATTCAACCCCCCGTCAGGGCTTGTGAGGCACCTGCCAGCACTGGGGCCGGCGACCTTGCTTTGAAGACCTGACCCGAGGTCTGTGCACCCCTGAGCAGGTGCTGTCACAAGGGGCTGGACCACAGACCGAGTCCCGTGCTCCGTGGCCTCTGAAGCCCCGTGTGCCCGGCTTCCTGCACCGGCTGGGGCCTCCCGGTGTCACCTGTGAAAACAGGGGCTTAGCTAAGGTCCCTTTCTGCTCTATGAATCGGGGACTTCTTCAGTCATTGCTGATGGAGAAACAGACAGACTGGAGTCGCGTGTGTGCCAGGGACTATAAGATGCCCGAGCCACGTGGCCTCCCTCCCAGCTCTCTGGGAGGCCGCCGTTCTCTGATTTTGAAGACGTGACCAGAGAGGGCGGGAGGTGAGCCAGTCCTCACAGCAGGTAACGAGCGTCGGGAGTGGATGGGGCCGCTGTGGGTGGCATGCGGTGTAGCCAGGATTCTGCAGACGTCAGCAGAGGCGGGGGTGGGGGTTTGGGGGGGCTGCAGGCTCCGTCCTCAGGCAGCCATGGCTCCCTCAGCCTCAGGCCTGCTTTCTACATGACACACTACCTGCTCAAAGGCCCCCAGCAGAGGCTCTCCTCCGCTGCTCCCAAAGGAAAGGCCTGTCTGGTGAACTTTCAGTCGGCTGAGGGTCGGAAAGAGAATCCTCGGGCATGTGAGCGAAAGTCACACTAGCCTGACGCTCATGCGAAGCCAGCGCTCAACCACGAGACGCACGCGGTGCACGAGCCGGAGCTGATGCTGCCATGAGTGTAGTTTCCACGCGCCTTACGATGCGCACCGACCTCTTTCGTTGTGAGGACAGGGGGTGCTTTCAGGTTAATGCAAACATCAGCGGCGTCTTCCCGCCTCTGTCGCAGGGAGCCAGCAGCGTGGTCACCCCGGTCCCCACCCCGCAGACGCATCTGTGAGTGACACTGGGCGGAACTGGGGCCCCACACCGGCCGTGCTGTCGTGAACCCCCTGGAGCGGTGGGCCCTGCGTGCAGGTCCTGAAGAAGCAAGAGCCAGAAGAGGCAGGCGCTAGAATCTTCCAGAGGGGTGTTTACACAGACGTTGATCCTAGTTCCTTAGGAACTGGCTTTGGGCTTAGAGAATGAGAAACCGGGTTCAGCCATGCTAAGCCAGCCACATCGTTCAATTCTAGCGTTTTGAAGAAAGGTTAAGGTGGATAAAGACCATACTTTGCAAATAATGTTTGTGTCAATTTCTTTAAAAAAGTCTTTGTTGATAGAGGTACATATTAGCTTACTTACATAAAATATTTTTTTAAAGCATGTTCCTCATTCTTTTTTTTTTTTTATCCTATTTTTTTTCTTCTCATTTTCAATAGTTATATCAGTTCCAATAAGGAAACCAATTGTACTAGGAGTTAAAAAAAATTAACAGTATTTGTCTACTGCTACTTAGCAAACCAGCCAGCCCAGCAGGGGTGCTGTTATTGTTCCCAACGGTGGTTTTGTAACATGCTAAAATGTTGCTTTTCATGAGAACTGTTTCTTTAAAGCCAGCATTGTCCTTTAAACAAAAGCAACATGGGAAACAAAGAAGTTCTTAATGTATCCTCTGTGCGGTCTACACAGGACTATGTTCCTACAGCAACACCCCCGCATGGCATTACTCTTGTCATCAAAGCTCACAATCAAGTTAAACACTGCAGATAAATAAATATACAGCACAAAAGCAATTGTTCCCTCTTACTCCATTTCCCTCTGAGGGACAGAAAAATGCATACTCTTTACAGGGGACGAGCCATCCAATAAGAGTTTTATTTTTAAGGGAAAGCCAAAATAGTTTTCCGAAGAGTGAAACAAAACAGGAAGGGCATTCTTTTCCATTCCTATAACTAGAAGATAATTTTAAAAAGTATTTGCTAACTTTCCCAGAAAACGCACCTTTAGCTAAAGTTAGTGCTGTAACCGAAGAGCATAATAATGTAGGTGGACACAAGTAGACCAGAAATATCTCGCGCCAAAGCCGTCCTTAAAGGGGTAGCTTCTGGGAAGTCTCCCAACGGCTCAGTCCCAAACCTTCCTAATACCCACGAATCCTGGGTGAGGGCCCACACCCCAGGGAGCGCACGGACTTCCATCGCGGTGACCACCCTGCAGCGGGGTGTGGGAGCCGTGCCCCCCGGGCCACCGCGGTTTCTGCGAACGCACGCTGCCCTCCAGACGTGGACGCTCAGACACACTGGCTCTCACTGAAGGAGGCACGGTAGACGCACACGCCGAGACTTAGGGACGGGACAGTGGGTGGCACTGAGCACGCGTGGGCCCAGAGAGGGCTCCGTGGGGGCCCCGTGGTGCCTCTCACATGGGCTTTCAGGCTTCGTGAGAGGAGGCAGCTTCTCAGAAAGTCTTGCTCCTTCACAGGTGGGCACTGGGTCAACCTCCTTCGGCTGCCGGCACCATGGCCCCATTGGGTCCCTCGGGCGGCACCCCCAGCACCCCGAGCACCAGGCCCTGCCTCTGAGACTGAGGGCTGGAACGGGGCATCTGGCCAGGAGGGCATCGCAGCCACCGTGGCTTGGAAAATGCAGAGTTGCAACATCACTAAAATCCGGTTTTACCTTCTGATTTTTTTTTTTTTCAAAGATGCTTTGTGAAGCAGTGGAAAATAATAGTTTCTCAGGTTCCGTCAAAAAGTCAGTTCTCATGTTACCTCGGGTGTCCTGGTCCTATTTCAGCCTTCACTTATTTTTATCTTTTTAATCACAATCAGCCACTGCCACGGGGCCTGCTATTTTTGGGAGGATGGGACAGCGGTGGGGCGGGCTGACAACAAGTCACGGTTTTAATAAAACATGACCCTCCCAGCTGGTGGCGGGGTGGCTGATGAACACCGCTGTTACGCAGGACTGCCAGCCATTAAAACAGAATAATTTTCCTACCTTCCGTGCTGCTTCCTTATTTAGTCTCAATTCTCCCGATAGCGCAAACGCGCCCTGTGGAAACTCCAGGGCCGGGGGAACTGGCAGCCGCGTGACCGGGAGGCCCCCAGCCCGCCCTCCTGTGTTTGCCGCTGGGCGGCCGGGTGTGAGCTGCCCTGTCACCTGCCCGTTGTTCCGTCTGTGCCAAGTGCACTCATCGGGGCTGTGACATCTCCAACAGGCACGTGCCCAGGGCTTCCTCGTGTCTCCAGCCAGTAACCCCCACCCCACCCCCCCAGTTACAAAATTCCTATTCAGGAGAAGTAACCAAACTGAAAAAACAACGTCAAAAGCCCCCTTTAGTTAAAAGTACATGAGTAAATGGGCCCAGAGAAGGGCCACCGTGGGTTTAGGAGGCCGCAGAAGCGCAGAATTCTCTGTCCTGACCATTTATGTCCAAGACCAGGGCACTCAGAGTCAAGGGCATCAACCAAACGGCGCTTCCTTCTTTGTAGGACAACAGAGGAGAAGGTTGCGTGCGGCCAGAGGCTGCAGCTTCAAGTCTGGGGTGGGAGAGGGGCGAGATGGTCCATCAGCCCCATGCCCGCCGGTGCCCTGGGAACCCCCAACCAGCCGCCGGATGTGGTCAGAAGATGGGGCTCCTTACGGGAAGCACAGGAGACGGCTCAGGCCCCTGGGCTCTGGGGTGAGGCCAAGCCGTCTTGTCGCTAAACGTGGCCTTGGCCAAGATGCTCCCCTTACAAAGAATGACCATTCCGTCAGGTGTGGCCACTGCGTGTGGTCATGGAAGAAGGCGGCAACTCAGAGTGTGTGTGCCCATGAGGGGCGTGGAGTGAACAGGTGTGAGGTCTGGGACCTGGTGTGTAACGTGTTGGTAGCAGTAGACTCAGCGTCCTGGCCAACTCACTGGGCATATGCTGGGAGGCGGAGGCTGAGGACACAGCGCCCCGCGGCTGTGACACCGAGTTGCGTGGGACACGGATTCTTAGGCCCCAGCAGACCCGCCGAACAGGGACATTCCAACAAGATGCCAGGGTTTACCCGTACCCACATGGACGTCTGGGTGAGTGACCAGAAATGCGGCGCCTCAGGGGAAGCTGCCCTGCCATATACCTGCCGAGCTGCCCACCCACAGGGCCCCACCTCACTCAGGTCTGAGAGAGAATGTTCTGCACTCGGCTTTTAAACCCTGAAGAGTAACATGATACCACGGTGGCATTTTGCTTGGGGTTTGAGGATAGCCAAGAATTCTGAGGACAGTGGGGGGTGATATGGGGCCCGGGACAGAGCGGTGGCCGGAGGTCATGCTGCTGGAAGGACAGGCAGGGAGGGAGCACCCACGACAGTCTTGGGAAGGCGGTGCCCTCATCCAGTGTCCGAGGTCACCCGGCCCAGTGGGTGCTGGGGCCACCCTGAGGCCATCACCTGGGGACCATCACTTGACAGTTGTCACCTGGAGGCTGTCACCTGACATTCATCACCTGGAGACTGTCACCTGGAGGCTGTCACCTGGTGGCTGTCACCTGGAGACTGTCACCTGGTGGCTGTCACGACAGTTGTCACCTGGTGGCTGTCACCTGACAGTTGTCACCTGGAGGCTGTCACCTGACATTCATCACCTGGAGACTGTCACCTGGAGGCTGTCACCTGACAGTTGTCACCTGGTGGCTGTCACCTGGAGACTGTCACCTGATAGTTGTCACCTGGAGGCTGTCACCTGGTGGCTGTCACCTGACAGTTGTCACCTGGAGGCTGTCACCTGATGGTTGTCATCTGGAGGCTGTCACCTGACAGTTGTCACCTGGTGGCTGTCACCTGATGTCACCTGGAGCCCTCGCAACGCGTCCCGTCTGCTGCCCCCACTAGATGAGCCCACCTGGGGGAGGAACCGCACCGGTGGGCACCGACAATACTGCTTCATTCCGGAAAACGCAAACAGAAAACGCCGCGGACGGCGTGAAGAAGAGCGAGCGCAGCGCCCAAGCCGAGAAGTTCCTCGTCCGGGAAACAACGGGAAGGAGAGGGACGCGGGGCCGGGAAAACGGGGCCCAGGAGACAGGCTGGTAATCGTGAGGACGTGGACCCCGGAGTGGAAAAAACCACGCGAGAGGGAATTGTTGTGTCGATCATCCGATTATCAATCTTCGGAGAGGCTACTCCAGCGCCGCACGCAACAAGCCGTTCGTCAGAGTCTATGACCTGCCGTGGAGGTTGCGGGCTCCTCGTAATCGCAGGTGCTGGTGCGCTTCTGCGGCAATGGAATCAGCGGGGCGGCAGGCACGCACCCGGACGGGCCACGTGACGGATGCACCTGGACGCGCCACGTGACGGATGCACCGGGACGGGCCACGTGACGGATGCACCGGGACGGGCCACGTGACGGATGCACCGGGACGGGCCACGTGACGGATGCACCGGGACGGGCCACGTGACGGATGCACCCGGACGGGCCACGTGACGGATGCACCGGGACGGGCCACGTGACGGATGCACCCGGACGGGCCACGTGACGAGGCCTCACCGGGACGGGCCACGTGACGAGGACGCGCCCTGCAGCCGCCGCGCCCCAGGACCCGTCGGGGCGGCGGGGCAGCGCTGCTGAGGCCGCGGGGGAGGGCGCGCCCAGGGCGCACCGAGTTCTGTCCTGAGCGCGGGCGCGGCGCCGCCGTCCTCACAGGCCGCTGTCTGGGGGAGACTGTCAGCTGCGCCCACGCCAGCCACCACGGGCCCTCGGCGCCACTACAATTCCTGGGTCCTCAACGGGGCGCCCGGGTCAGGCCCAGAGCAGGGGGCCCAGCCGCCTTCACGCGCCGTCGCTCTGGTGCTCGTCCCGACGCCGTCTCGGAGCCCCTCATTCCCACGCACCTCCCCAGCCACCGCGCAGGGGCCCTGCCGGCCATCGCGGCTGTCACCTAAGCTGCTGTCTGAGCCGCTCCGGTTCTTGGGGCTGGGGACCCTCCATGCTAGAACCGGGCGGCTGCAACGTGGCTGCTGCCCGTGCCCCCGGGGGAGCAACCGGCCCCTTGTTCGTGTTTCCACAAGCCCCGCCCACGCTGAGCCTGACGGGGGCGGCCCTCCCACAAGCCCCGCCCACGCTGAGCCTGACGGGGGCGGCCCTCCCACAAGCCCCGCCCACACTGAGCCTGCCGAGGGCGGCCCTCCCACAAGCCCCGCCCACACTGAGCCTGACGGGGGCGGCCCTCCCACAAGTCCCGCCCACGCTGAGCCTGACGGGGGCGGCCCTCCCACAAGCCCCGCCCGCGCCTGACGGGGGCGGCCCTCCCACAAGCCCCGCCCACGCTGAGCCTGACGGGGGCGGCCCTCCCACAAGCCCCGCCCACACTGAGCCTGACGGGGGCGGCCCTCCCACAAGCCCCGCCCACACCGAGCCTGCCGAGGGCGGCCCTCCCACAAGCCCCGCCCACACTGAGCCTGACGGGGGCGGCCCTCCCACAAGCCCCGCCCACGCTGAGCCTGACGGGGGCGGCCCTCCCACAAGCCCCGCCCGCGCCTGACGGGGGCGGCCCTCCCACAAGCCCCGCCCACGCTGAGCCTGACGGGGGCGGCCCTCCCACAAGCCCCGCCCGCGCTGAGCCTGACGGGGGCGGCCCTCCCACAAGCCCCGCCCATGCTGACCGGGACCAGGGCGGCCCCCGGGCTCTGGCCTCATGGCCCCAGAGGGGCGCCTGATCCTATTTGCCATACTTGTTTCTTTTGTGGGGCTTCGAGCTGTCTGATAGGAAATTTTAGCTTTAATTCTGTTTTTTGGGGTCTGAACTTGGTTTTCAAAGATGACTTAAAACACGTCCTCAGAAAAGACTATGTAGAAAAGCAGCCACCTGGATACTTGTCCCCAGATGGGAGGTGACCAAGGCCGGCGTCGCGCGTGTGTGAGGAAGCGCTGGGCCTGGCCGGGGACGCACTGAGCCCAGGACACGCCGGTGGCCGCTTCTGTCGCCGAGTCCCAAGACCCGGGTGACTGAAGGAGGCCCCCCAGCGCGGCTCGGTAGTTGGGGCCCCGGCTCCCGCATCCAGGTGCCCAGTGACCCAGGTGCCCAGTGACCCAGGCGCCCGCGTGGGTGCGGGCTCGTGCGCCAAGTGCCCACACCCGGCGTCCGTCCACCAGGCGAGGGCGCTGAGGGGCCTGAGGAGCTCGCCCCTCGGTGACACCGTCTCCGCTGCGCACCTCCTGCCTGAGCCGGGGTCCCGGACGCTGTGCTGAGCGAGGGCGGCGGGGCGGCGGGGCGTGGGGGCGCGCGGTCACGCGGGGCGCACCTGGACACCAGCATGCTCGCGAGCCGGCGGTCACACGCCCGTGCCCAACCGGCCCTGACGCCCGAGGGCAACGGGAAGCGGCACGCGGGCGGGGCCTGGCTCTCGGTCCCGTGGGAAGCGCCGTTTGCATCGTGGGGCGACTGTGGAAAGGCCATCAGACACGACGTTGTGCCCACGAAGGCGAAGCGGGGGGCTGGGGGGCCGCGTCCCGGCGGCGTCAGCCCGGGGCCTGCAGCTGTTCCAGCTCAACGTAAACACCTAGTTAACAGGCACGCGGGGCCACGCGTTTCTTGAGCTTTGAGATTAAAAAGCACAAAAAGCACCTCCACGTGGCCCCCGCGGCCGCCCCGCGGCCGGAGCTGGCGCTGAGGGGACGGGGGCGGGCGCCTCCCGCCCAGCCGGCTGCCGACAGGAAATAGCTGGAGTCTGGGGAGCCCAGCAAGCAGCCGTCACTCCGCAAAGGTAACTGCAGCTCGCTTCCATTCTGTTTTATGACAATGTCAACAAGCGTTCAATTTGCCTTAAAGTCCAGGCCCTTCAACCTGAGTGGCACACGGCAGTTTACAGCCTGCTGGCGACGGCTACCGTGGGAAGGACACGTGCCCGTGAGGGCGCTGCTGCGCGCGCCGCGGGGCCGCGGGGCCCAGGAAAGTTCCCGCCGCGGCGCTGCTCTCACTAGGCCCTCGCGCCCGCCCTCGCGCCCGGGCCGCACTCTAGAGGCCGAGCCCGGAGCAGAGGCCCGGCGGGCGGGCAGGGGCGCCCGGGAGTCCCCGCCGCCGTGAAACCAGCCCGAGAGGGCGCGGCATGCGGCCCCTGTAACCTGCTCCGAGCCCGCGTCACGGCCGCCCCACGCCCGCGGCGCCCCCCTCACGGCCGCCCCACGCCCGCGGCGCCCCCCTCACGGCCGCCCCACGCCCATGGCCGCCCACGGCACCCCCAGACCCGCGAGGCAGGGCGTCCCCAGGCCCGCAGGCGGCCTTTCTAGGCGCGGAGCGCGGGCGTCAGGCGGCTTCCTGCGCTGCGGGCGCAGCAGCAGCTGCGAGGGGCTGATAGGCCGCGGCCGCGCCTCCGCCCGGGGCGGGCGGGCGCCGATAACGCCCCAGGCCCAGGGCCGCCCGGCGGGAGCGACGGAGCCGCAGGCGCCGGGCCCATTGTCCCCGGTATCAGGCCCTGATTAGCGGGGCCCCTGGGCGGGTAAGGGCGGGCGCTGTGGGCGTGGGGGCCTCCCCGCTCCTCACCGTGAGCGTCCACGGTACAACCCGGGAGGAAGCGCCCGGCTTCAAAACCGAGACCGAAGAAGGCCGCGGGACCCACAACCCCGTGAGCCCGCCCCGCGCCCCCGGGGCCACGGCCACAGGAGGGCCGCGTCCGCCCTGCCCGCCGGCCGCCCACGCGCCAAGGACGGCCCGAACCGGCCGAGCAGCCAGGACGCCCACCGTCAGCAGGGCGTCCGTGTCGCCCGGAACCGGGTGGGCGCTTTCCGAGCACACGCCCTGCGGGCCGGGCGCATGCGCAGCATGGGGGGGGGACGCCGCCGTGAGGCGCGTGAACGGGCGCGCGGAGCACGCGGCGCTTTTCCCTCAGCTGCGCGCGGGCCGGGCGCATGCGCAGTAGCAGGGGGGACGCTGCCGTGAGGCGCGTGAACGGGCGCGCGGAGCACGCGGCGCTTTTCCCTCAGCTGCGCGCGGGGCGGGCGCATGCGCAGCATGGGGGGGGGGACGCCGCCGTGAGGCGCGTGAACGGGCGCGCGGAGCACGCGGCGCTTTGCCCTCAGCTGCGCGCGGGCCGGGCGCATGCGCAGTAGCAGGGGGGACGCTGCCGTGAGGCGCGTGAACGGGCGCGGAGCACGCGGCGCTTTGCCCTCAGCTGCGCGCGGGGCGGGCGCATGCGCAGCATGGGGGGGGGGACGCCGCCGTGAGGCGCGTGAACGGGCGCGGAGCACGCGGCGCTTTGCCCTCAGCTGCGCGCGGGGCGCACCGTCCGCCTGAGCGGGCCTGCCGCCCCCGGGCGTGTCCCTGTGAGCGGGGCCGCGGGGCCTTGTGCGTCCCGCTCCTTCGCCAGCGTGACCTTCCCAGGGCCCGTCCCCGCCCCAGCGCGGCCCCGCGGGGCGCACCCTGCCCGCCCGCCCGCGGCTGGGCGCCGGGCTGCCGTGAAGGCCGCTGCTGAGGCCCCGTCTGTCAGCGCCTGGGCGGACACACGACGGGGCTGTGGCGGCTTTCGGCTCAGCGGGGCCGGTCCCTGCTCCCGCTCCTCGGGACCCGCCCGTCTCCCGTCGTCGGAGCCGCCACGAGGGCCCTGAACGCCCTCCCGCGGGCGCCGGTGTTCCGTTCGCGTTTCCTACAAGTGACTGACGGGCACTTAGCCGCTGCTGTGGCTTCCGCGCCGGAAGGTCTCGTTCCGCCCCGTGCCGGCTGCTCACCGGCTGCTCGGCCTTTGCGGTGGACACACCTTCTCTGTGTCTTCAGAGACGGGTTTAACGAACACGTTCCTCCCATCGGTTGCTTGTCCTTTTGTTTTCCCGACAGTCTCTTTTGAAGCACAACACTTTTGGATTTTGATGAGGTCTCATTTATGTTTTTTTTGTTTTTAAATTTTGTGGGCTGCGTTTCTGGAGCCCTATCTGAAAACCCTTTGTCTAATCCAGGGTTTTCGGGATTTGCTCGTCTCTCGTCTCCTAAGGGTGGCTTTAGGGCTTACTTTTAATTCCACAGTCGAGTTTCAGCTCTGGTTTTTGTGTCTGCCGTAAGGTAAGGGCCCAAGCCCAGTTTCTGGTGTTTGGGCAGCCACGTGTCCCAGCGCCTTTGCCCATCGGCACCTTGTTGGCGATGAATTTACCATGAGTGTAAGGACCGACTCCGGACTTTCCGTTCTGTCCCGCTGGCCGCTGTGTCTCCTGTCACAACCAGGCACGGTCATCCCGGCTCTGCGCTGAAGTGCTCACGCCGACAAGTGCAAGCCCCCGGCCTGCTCTGGCTGTTCTGGATCTCTGAAATTCTACACACGCTTTCGGACCGTTCTGTCAGTTTTAGAAAAAAGATTCTGAACTTTTTTGGGGTGTAGAATAATTCTGGGAGGAACTATGTGCATTCTTCAGATTAATCCCGACGGGACGGTGGGTTCTTTCCTCCCTCCCGTCGCTGCTTAGCGGATTAGCGTTCTCTGCAGGGTGTGGCCACTCCGTTCTCTGTCCCCACTTCAAAAAACTGTTTACATTCTTATGCCTGGCTTCCTGGGCTCAGCCTCCGGTTGGTGCCATTCAGTCCTCAGTCAGTTATCAGTGTGCATGTGTGTGTGTGTGTGTGTGTGTGTGTGTGTGTGTGCGCGGGGGGTTGGGCTCTTTAAGCACCTGGAGCCGTGACACGGAGACCTGTGTGTGCAGGCTGCTCACATGTCAGCTTTTCAAGGTGAGCAGAGGGGGACGCCTGGGCCCTGCCCCCCCCCCCAAGTCCTTCCTGAGCTTGTGCACACCGGCACACACGTGTGCAGCTGTTTAGATGCCCAGGAACCTGTCAGGGGTTTCCGGTCTAGTTTGTCCCCAAGGGGGGGTCACGGTGTTGGGCGTCCCCAGTGGCTGAGTCCATCATCTGCTGGTTTTGATGACACTGGAGGGTGGCTTCTCCAGGGACCTGCCCGACCAGTGGACACATGGAGGCGGTGATGGAGCCCACAGAGGCCTGTCTCCTCGCCATTCTCCATGGACAGGAGTGACACCCTGCTGTGCTGACCAAGGCCCAGTTTCTTGTGAATCAGTGCTTCTCATTTGTTCTGCCTCTTGGTTACTTTCCAGGTTGTGAAATCACTGATTGGACAGTTTTGTATTTTTATTGCTTCTTGGGGGAGAGTCACCAAGGTTCCTCTCTCCATCGTTCTGAGGGTCCCGCCTACCTTCCCGTCTTCCACGAGTTTCAAAAAGTGCCTCAGTGAATCAGCAAACAGCCTGTGATGAAGTAAAATACACACGCCACTGCTGCTTGGCTGTGCGGCCAGCTCACGCGGGGAAGCTGGACTTCGGAGCAAGAATCTGCTCGTCGCACCTCTTGTGCGAAAACTACTCAACAAGGTCACTGGTCCTGGCAGAGCAGACATGCTGCTGAAACGAGGGCGGCAAGTTGGGGCCGAGTCCCGGTGCCATTTACTGATTAACTAATTTAAAAAAAAAAAAAAGTTTTATTTTTCATTGTTTTTTGACAGAGAGACAGAGAGAGACAGAGAGAAAGGGGAGGGCCCAGAGCAGTCTCCATCGTTGACAGCATTAGTTTTCCACATAGTTTCACTCCACAGGAGGGTGCAGGGCTGCACAGGGCAGGAACTGGGCCGGAAGCCTCCCACCTTGGCCCCGGCAAGAACTGAACTGGAGCTCACCCCAGTTCAGCACATGGGTCCACACGGTCCGGGGCCAGGATTTGATCCTTGGTCACTGGGGCTGCAAAGCGAGTGATCAACCTGCTGAGCCATCCCAGCTTCCCCGGGTTAACTGTGATTCTGAGCAAGTTGTGACATTTTCTTCGAAGCCTCAGTTTCCCTGTCTGTCAGGTGGGCTTCACAGGGGCAGGTTTGTCCCCAGAGGACTGTTCTGTGGTCTAGTACGTAAAGTGAGAGAACCTATGTGAAAAGCCGCGCTGGGAAGTTGCGGCACACACCCGGGACTAACGACCCTTTCTGCCCTTTGGGGGTTTTCTTTGTCGGTAACAATGTGTTGAGCTGGATGGCTTGTTGGCAACAATGTGTGGAATCAGACTTTGTTGGCAACAGTGTGTCAAGTTACAGAGCTTGTTGGCAACAGTGTGTGGAGGACCGATTTCTTCAGCTCGGGAGAGAGGGAAGACAATTAGCACCCTTGCAGCCCCGTCTGCTCTGCCTGGACTTGCGGGCTCTGGGAGCCGCTCGTAGCCGCTGAGGCTGCCGCATGGCGCACACTTGTGTTTCGGGCGCAGCGCTCAGATGTGTCCGCGCCTCTCTGGCTTGCTGCCCAGAGGCCCGGGGCACAGAGCCAAGCGCCTGGCTTGAGTTACAGGGCCCTGGCTGCTCTTGTGAAAACACAGTCGTCCCACAGAGGCAGATGGAGCCCAGCACTGCCCTGGTCACCCCTGTCCCCAAAGAGACGCCAGGCCCTGACAGGCCGTCCACACCGCACTCTGTGAATGTGGCCATTATGCTCTTGACTACCTGGCCTCGTGGCGGTACACGACTCGCTGGCTCAGCTGCCCGGGTGTCTGTGAAGGGCACGCACTGTGCAGTCAGAAGACCAAGACCCAGGCATCCGGGAAGGGGCGCGCTCGCAGCTTCCAGACCCGTGTCCACCTCCTCGCAGGACAGCGGCGTGTCGGCACGTGAAGCCCCGCGTTGCCATCATGGGACGCTCACACGCGAGCACACTGCTCGCTCAGGGCAGCACGTCACAAACACGCCCCACGTCGTCCACGTGCACAGTGACGTCTGAACACGGAACTCGCGCCCCCTCTGCTTCTCGGCGACAAGTGGCTCCGCACTCAGTAGCTCTAAATGGCTCTGACTGTCCCAGTCCCACGAAAGCCCTGGCTCTTCCCTGGTTTCTCCTGCTCCAGCCCCACTTCTTTCCCTCAAATTAATAACGTCACGCAACTCATCTGAAGGAGAGACCTGTTACAAGGGAGGAGGGAAGGCGACTCACGTGAGCCAACGGCAATACCCCCAAACCCCCTTTCAAGAACCCAGAAAATAATTGGGCCGGAGACGGTGACTTTGATTAGAAACGCAGCGTAATTCAGAGCGTTCCACGCATACAGTCAACGTGTACAGCAGGCGACTGAGGACGGTGCCCGGATCCTGCAGACGCCCCGTTCCGGCCTCACGTGAGCGGCCCCGGCCCGGCCCCGCCCCGCCCGCAGGAAGGCGCGAAGGCGCTCTGACGTCACTGCGAGCGCAGCTGCAGGGCCCGGGCCACGTGGCTGCCGCGGCCCCGCCCCTGTCACAGACACGCCCCCTCGGGGGTGTGACACGCGGCGCCCCGCCCCCGCCCCGCCTCCTTCACCGAGGGGGCTGCGGCCTCCGAGACACAGCGGAGCCCCCGCATGGTGGCGGGGCCCCCCACACCCTCACGGCCCTGGTGACAGTCAGGCTGCTCTTGACAAATGAGAGACCCAGGCTGATGTCTGCAGGCTGTGCCGCCCACGTGGAGCCACGGCGTCCCGCAGGCTGTGCGGACGCTGCGGCGCCTGCGCGGGAGGAGGAGCGCCGTGTCCCTGCTGCGCACGCGCGGGAAGAGGGCGCCGTGTCCCTGCGGCGCACGCGCGGGAGGAGGGCGCCGCGTCCCTGCTGCGCACGCGCGGGAGGAGGGCGCCGTGTCCGTGCTGCGCACGCGCGGGAGGAGGGCGCCGCGTCCCTGCTGCGCACGCGCGCGGGAGGAGGGCGCCGTGTCCCTGCTGCGCACGCGCGGGAGGAGGGCGCCGCGTCCCTGCTGCGCGGGTGTAGGGGGCGCCCGCGAGCTCGCCCCCCGGGGCGTGGGGGGGTCCGTGGGGGTCCGTGTGCCCTCAGCCGCGGGTCCCCACGCCCGGGACGCAGGCCCCACGCCGGGCGGCTGCCGGGCGGCGAGCGCACCGCGCGGGCCTCCTGCCGCGGCGCTCAGCGCGTGGAGGCCGCTGCGTGTCTGATCCCCGCCGCCCAGACCCGCTCCGTGCGCGCCCGGCCCGGGGGCGGCCGCAGGCCGGGGCGCGCGCCAGGTGCGTAAACGTTTCCATGAGGAAAGCCCTGTGTCGTCTCCCCGGGCGGCGCCGGCCCCGGGAAGCCCACAGCCGCGCGGGCCACCTGCGTGTTGTTTTAATGACACCGAGGCTCCTGGAAACCCGAGACCCGCAGGGGCCTGAAAGGGCCGATTGTGGAGGCGGCGGCGCGGGCGGGGCGCCAGGGGGCTGTGCACGCCGCGCCCCCGGCACCCCACGGGCCTCAGGGGCGCCCCGGGCCCGCGCTCGGCGGACGCGCGGAGTGGGAGTGTGGCCGGGGACACGTCATGCGCGTGCATGTCGTGCGCGTGAGCTGCCCACGTGTGCGCATCAGAGGGGCCCCGGGCCCCCGCGCCCCGCGCCCCGCGCCCAAGGTGGCCTCGGAAGCCGCACCGGAGGAACGGCGCACCCACGGGTGCCACGACGTATTTTCCAAAGCCTGCACTGGAAATGGCTCGAGGTCCGCAACCCGGCCTTTAGGACACGTGCGCCTCGGGTTCCCGCACGGGCGACCGGTCTCTAAACCCACCGCCGACACCTTGTGAACGCTGTCGAACCAAAGACAAAACCGTAACAGCCCATCTGTGGGCCAGGCGCCCCTGGAGCAGCCGGGAAACAGCCCTGAAACGAGCCGGGTGCCCTTGCAGGCGCGCCCCCGAGTGCGAGGCCGCCTGGCGATGCCGGGACGTGGCGCCCGCCTCTCCCGACCCCTCGGCGGCGCCCGCAGCGCCAGGGACACCCGGGGGGACCCACACCCCGCACGAGCCGCCTCCGCCTGAGCCGCCGCCCAGCCGCGCTCCGCTCCCCACGCGCCACGAAGCGCCCGCCTCGCAGGCCACGGGCAGTCACGGGCGCGCGTCTGAGTTCCCCTCCCCCAGGCCCCTCACGCGGCGGGCGGCACCTCCGCCCAGACGCGCGGGGTGGGGGGCACGGCGGCCTCGGAGCGCGTGCCGACCACCCGCCGGCCCGGGTCGGCAGCACGGCCGGGGCCGGGGCCGGGGCCGGGCGGGGCGCGCGCAGCGGGAGTTGGTGGGCGAGACAGCAGCACGACGAGCTGTGCCAACCCCAGGAGAGGGGCCGGCAGGTGCCCGCCAGCACACCTGCGTGAGATACCGTCCGGGGAGGGCGGCCGGTGCCCTCACGCTGCCTGAGCCGCCCCCCAGCGCCCCGGCCGGCGGCTGTGCCCCCACACAAGCTCGGCCCTGGACACACGTTCTCCACAGGCAGGCGCTCTGACAGCGCCTGTCGGACAAACTGCTTCGCAGAAAACAACTACATGGGCGTTAAACGGGGGCAGCAAAGCCACAGATCAGATTCCTCCCGAGCTTTAGGAGAGCGTCCCGCCCTCCCCACCCTCGCCTCCGGGTGGTGCCAGCGCATGCCCACCCCAAAGCGCCTGGCACCCGGGCCCCGGCCCCGCGCTCGGAAGCCATCTGGGTGCTTGGTGGTGCAGCCCTGGGCTGAGCCGCAGGGACAGGGCTGCTTGTACGAGAGGGCGGGTTCCGGCCTGCAGGACGGCCCGGTGGGCACCTTCTCGAAGGACTCGCAGCTGTGACTACCCCGCGGCTCCTGGGAACAGCCGGCCGGGCCTGCCCTCCAGAGGCGCACGTGCGGCTCAGGGGCCGCCAGCGGCCAGACGAGCACGAAGCAGCGAACGGCCTCCACTGATGGGGAGGGTGGCGTCTGCGCGGCCGGCCGGCAGAGGAGGCCACAGCTTCAGCTGTCAGCGGCCACCTCCCGGGCCTCTGGCCTGCGTGCGCGGACCAGCTGCAGCCCCATCGGGACAGCCGAGCCGCGGGACTGCGACCCTCCCGACACACGGCCCTGCCCCGCCTGGCCGCTTCCACGCCTGCCATTCCACCCACCGCCAGTTCCGAGAGGCCCGCGGGCATTCGCCCCGGGGTCGCGGGCAGAGGAGGGTCTGCCGTGGGAGGGGCCCGCGGCCCCCATCTCCCCTCAGCCCCCCACGGCCTCACCTGGTATGGTTTTAGCTGAGGACCAGCAGCGAGTGTTTTGTGCGTGTGCGGCGAGGGGGGTGTATGGAAAATGTGCAGGTTTATGTAAGTGCACGTACTGCTTTGTGTGGAGGCCCCTAGCACCCATGACCCCACTTCTGACCCCCAAACGAGCATCGCTTTGCTCTCGTGGGTGGACACTGAAAGGCAATGTGTTTGTAGCTGGCCTGGGGCTGTGCACACCTGACAGGTACAAGGCCCCTGCATTGGGGAATCCCGAGCAGACGGGTCCTCTGAGCGCTGAGCCACCTGGCTGGGCCCTGCAGCGCCAGGACGGGCGCGCACATGCTGCTGCACACACTCCATGTGGCTCGGGTGCATGCACGCTGCCCTGCGCACTCCACGCGGCGCCAGGAGGCACGCGCACATGCTGCCCCACACTCGCCACAGGGCACCAGGAAAGGCGCCCACATGCTGCCCTGTGCACTGCACGCGGCGCCAGGAGGGGCGCGCGCATGCTGCCCCATGCACGGGCACCACCAGGCCCTCTCCTGCAGGCGGCGAGTGTGCACGCTGCCCCGCGCGCTCCACGCGGCGCCAGGACGGGTGCGCCCACGCTGCCCCGCGCGCTCCACAGTGTCAGGGCGCGCGCACGCTGCCCCGCGCGCTCCAGTGTCAGGGCGCGCGCACGCTGCCCCGCACGCTCCACGCGGCGCCAGGACGGGCGCGCGCACGCTGCCCCATGCACGGGCACCACCAGGCCCTCTCCTGCAGGCGGCGAGTGTGCACGCTGCCCAACGCGCTCTACACGGCGCCAGGACAGGTGCGCCCACGCTGCCCCGCGCGCTCCACGCGGCGCCAGGACGGGTGCGCCCACGCTGCCCCGCGCGCCCCAGTGTCAGGGCGCGCGCACGCTGCCCCGCGCGCTCCACACGGCGTCAGGACGGGCGCGCGCACGCTGCCCCGCGCGCTCCACGCGGCGCCAGGACGGGCGCGCGCACGCTGCCCTGCGCGCTCCACACGGCGTCAGGACGGGCGCGCGCACGCTGCTCCGCGCTCCACACCGTGCCAGGGCGCGCGTGCACCTGCAGCCGTGGGCACTTACCGTCGTCCAGGTACAGCTGGTCCAGCTCTTGAGGCTCTCGCTTGACCGACACGGGCATGGGGGCCAGACTATGATTACTGTCCTCACGCGCCTCGCGCAGCGGCAGAGGCCCGGCGGCCGCAGACTCCTTTTCCAGAACCTTCGGCAGTTGGTGCTGCTGGTGGCCCATCCCGGGTGGGCTGCGGGACTGCAAACAGGTCGGCTCTTGGGTACGGGCCGGCGGTGGCGAGGAGGGGCTGTTGGGACAGAGTGCTGGCTGGCGCCCCGGGGAGCGGCTACCGCTCGGCTGTGGACTCACCTGTGGCTGCAGCAAGGCGGGCGCGGGGGGCGGCTGCTGGGGGGAGCCCACGCCCGCGGGTCTCGGCGCCTCCTGGCCGGCGAGGACGCCTCCGGCCGGCTGCTGAAGTCCGAGGGGACCGTGGCCCGGGCTGGCGATGCCCTTGCTGTAGGGGGCGGACGACAGGTCGTGGAGCTTCGGGCTGGTGCTGGGTGGCGGCGACATCATGGCGCTTCTCGGCGGACAGGGCGGGAAGCCCGCCACCACGCAGGACCCCGGGTCGGGCGGCAGGGCGAGCGGCTGGCCGTAGCAGGGCTTGGGGAGCGGGCTCAGGCCCTGGCTCATTGGTCCACAGGTCAGGGCGGGCTCGTAGTCGTCCATGGGCTCTGTTTTTATGATGGGAACTGTGAGGAAGAGAGAAAGTTAGATAAACACAGGCTGCCGGAGGCCGCGATGGGCGGGCCGCGGCCAGAACACCCTGGGACAGCAGACAGAGTGGGGACGGAGTCGCTGTGTCTCCTCCCGCCCGGGGAGGAGGTGAGGGCGTGAGTCACCGGCTCCGGGAGGCTGCATCTGGCTCCAGCACCCAGCGCCCTGTTTTCCTTGGAGTCTCCCGGCCCTGACGTGCTATAAAAGCCCATTTGCAAACTGCAGTGGAAGCTCTGGACCCAAGTCGCCCCTGGATTTGTAGTCATCGCAGCGACACTCCCGACTTGGACAGACTTGTGCGTTTCTGCTGCTACCGACGCCCTGTCTGGTGAACACTGGCGAAAACCCAGTGGGAAAGACAAGGGCCGCGAGTGGAGCCCGCCTCTCCTCCCGGCCCCCACTCATTGCTCCTCACACCCCTGAGGTGTGGGGGGTGCGTGCTCCAGGGGCCGGGCTCCCGGGAGGTGCCGATCGGGGGGCGGGGGGCGCAGCAAGCGAAGGCGGCCTTCCTGCTGCGTGACGCCCTGCAGGCCCGGCTCACAGCTTGTGGCTGGGGGACGGGCTCTGTGTTAAGGGCGTGCGGCTGGTCAGGGCCCAGGACAAGGCGCCACAGCCCTGAGACGAGTGTCACAGGCTGGGGAAGGGACGTGAGCTGGCCTTTCTCGGCGGCAGCTTTTCTGCTGAGTGTCGCTCGCGCGGCGTGTGGCCCAGGCCAGCAGCTGTGGGTCCCTGGGAGGGTCGTGCGGCTCCAGAGAGCATGAGCGTGTCTGGGAGAGCCTGCCTTCCCCCCGGCGAGGCTGTGGACGTTCTCCGTGTGATCATCCCTTGTCAAGGTGTCCCAAGGCCCCTGGGGACAGATGCTGACTGTACGGGGACGGCACTGTCTTACTCATACTCCCTGACCATCCCGTCATTTTAATGTAAATGTTAATTGCGTCCCGTTTTTAAACTTTTGTAAAAAAACGAAAACGCGGGTGGTTTATCACAGGGCTCTATGCTAATCAACATGTGCGGTAAAACCGCCAGCGTGAGGACAGAGGAAGTTCCGTCTTCGGGGGTGACCAGCCTTGTGGCTTCTCTGGGCTGCGTTGGAAGAAAAATTCTCTTGGGCCACTCAACACACACATACTAACAACAGCTGATGAGCTAAGATTTAAAAAGGGCCGCAAAAAAAAAAAAAAAGATCTCAGTGTCTTCACAAAGTTTATGAATTTGTGTTGGGCCACATTCAGAGCCGTCCTGGGCCTCAGGCTGGGCCTCCATGACTGACGTGCAGCGAGGGCCAGGCCTCGGGAGCTGGCGACAGTCAGATGCCGGCCCCCTGCTCGCCTGCAGCGGCGGGGAAATCAGGAGGTGGTCGCTGCGCCCCGTTCCGCAGGGGAAGAGGCTGATTATCAGCCCTGGTTGTGGGGACACGTTACACACAGCCGCCTCCGGAGTTTTGCAGTGGGAGTACGCCGATACCTCCGCGTGCACAGAGTTGAGTTGAACTGAAAAACTCTGTGACTTTGCAGGACACGGTCACGCCGCATTGTGAGAGCACAGAAATGCAGGATTTTTGTCCTTGGGTCCATCAGTTGACAGAGTTTTAAACACGTTTGATGGGCTTGGTTGTTATTATCTTTCTCAAGAAAAACGCCCTGTTGGGAAAATGGTTTGAAAAATCCTTGTTTGAGGGGAAGCCAGGATTGCTCAGTGGGTTAAGCGCTCACTTTGCAGCGCCGGGGACCGGGGATCGAATCCCGGCCCTGGCCCGTGCGGACCCATATGCTGAACTGGGAGCTCCCCCAGTTCAGTTCTCTCTGTCTCTGTATCTCTCTCTGTCAAAAATAAAAAAATATATATTAAAAAAAAAAAAAAATCCTTGTTTGAAACTGAGGCTGCCATTTGCAAGAGATCACGTGTCAAACTCATTAGTTTAATTGAAAAAGATATTTCAGCTACAGAAGTAGCCATAAACATTGAAAATCCTTGGGAAAGCTGGGATGGCTCAGCGGGTTAAGCGCTGGTTTTGAAGCCCCGGGGACCAAGGATCGAATCCCGGCCCCGGTCCATGTGGACCCACATGCTGAGCTGGGTTGTGCCCCCAGTTCAGTTCTTGCCGGGGCCTATGTGGGAGGCTCCCAGCCCAGTTCCTGCTCTGTGCAGCCCCGCGCCCACCTGTGGAGTGAAACCATATGGAAAACTAATGCTGTCAACTATGGAGACTGCTCTGGGCCCTCCCCCTTCTCTCTGTCGCTCTCTGTCAAAAAATCAATAAAATAAATCTTAAAAAAAAAATCCTGTGAACAATTCAGAGTCCAGGAAAAGTGAACTGTTTGTAACTACTGATGTCAGAACAACAAAAAGAAACAAAACTGAGAATGTTAGATTCAGGAGAAACTCATGAGGCTGGGGTTTTTGAAGTACTTGAGGATTTCTATGAACGTAGCTTAGAGCAGATCAGCAAGCGGAACTGCAGCGTAGGAAACCCTGAGCAGCTCAAGTGGGCGCCACGAAAGGAAGACGCCTGCACGGAGAGAAACGCAGGGCGGCCTGAACAGGAACTCATCACACACCCAGAAACAGAAGAGGCCCGTGGATCCAATCCATGGACCCTCGTAAAACCTACAATTGTGAGGCAGCTGGATACGGTACATGGAAACTAAAGAAAACATTTCTGGACCAAACAGACGGGTAAACATATTTTTCTGAAATGAACAAAAACACCTAGACTTTCATAATATCATAGGGTTTATTCTTTGTCTTCCAGGAAGTCCAGCAAAAGGGTATTTTCTGTTACAAACAGTATGTGGACACAGGAGAGATCTAGATTACGTGTTGAGACAAGGAGAGCCACATTAGCTATAACACAGAATTGTGTCGTGAAGCGTGAGAAGTTCTATGATACGGTGTCGAAAGACCGAAACTTGCTGCGTGGGACGGCCTCAGTGGAGAAATACAGTACGGTGGTGGCGAGAGACGGCCCCTGTACGCCTGCCTCAGCTTCACGTGAGTTGTCACGGAGGAACCACTGTCAGCTTGAACGTTCACGTCATAAAACTTCTGTCGCCGCACGTGTTGTGAATACGGACTGTCACGCGACCCCGTCTCATTTCCTTTCTGTCTCGGGGAAATGTGGTTGGCCTGTGGGGACGGCACAGCGGCTGAGGGTCCCCGTGCGGCCTGCTGGGGGTGCTGCACACCTGTGGCTCCCGCATCCCTAGGCCCTGCGTCCGAGAGCGCGTGGAGCAGCACCTCTGGCTTCGTCAGCAGGCACCTGGGAGGGCCCCGGGCCAGGGTCTTTCGATGACCTCCCCATCACACCAGGGACGGGGTTCCTGCCCAGGAGCTCCCAGCCTGGGCGGCTCCACCCTCCTGGGGCCCGAGCTCCCGGGTGCAGCCTGATGCAGCCTCCTTGCCACGTGTTTCGTGTCTACAGACAGGCAGCTGACAAGCGGGACCGGGGCCGCCCGGGCTGAGCTGCGGCCCGCTCCCGGCACCCTGGGGAGTCAGGCAGGAATCTGGAGACCGGGCCCCACAGAGGACCCACACCTTGTGAACCCGAACGTTTAATCCAGAAGAGCAGGATGGGACTTAAACGCGGGTGGAATGCCGGCCTGTTGTTTGAGTTCCCGGAGTTCAGACGTCCCTGACGCCCGCGGGCTCGTCCACGCGCGGCTCCCCGGGCCCCGCGAACGACGCCGCGAGCGCCCCAGCCCGGCCCTCGCTTCACAGCCCTTCCCGTGAGCAGCCTTGGGCGCACACCCCGCACGCGTGGGACGGTGGGTGCCTCGGGGAATGGCCCACGGTGTCCGCGCCCTCAGAGGCCGGCCCAGGTCCACGCCCTCAGCTTCCCACTGGGCGAGCCCCCGTCGGGGTGAGTCCTACCGTCACCGAACGCCCGGTGGCCGTGGGACGGGTCACGCGCCTCCCTGGGCCCCCGGGTTCCCGGCTGTACCGCAGAGGTGACAGCTGCCTGGCAGGCGGGCGGGGACCCTGCACTGGCAGGAAGGAGGCGGTCAGCACAGGGTCCCCGGCATAACCCGGGTTCTGCTGCAGACGGAACCGCATCCCTCAGATTCAGGGGTGAGGCCCTCACCCCAGGCTGCCGTGTTTGGAGCCAGGCCCTTAAATGACAACGTGACCCGGGGGCGCCCACGGTGAGAAGGAAGGGCCCCCCCAGCGCCTGGCCGTCCCGGCACCTGATCGCGGCCCCCCGGCCTCCGGCCCACGAGCCCTGAATGTCCTGAGGCCCAGGTCTGCAGGGCGGGGTGACGGTGGCCGGGTCCTGTCACAGAAAATGACCCGGATGCCGAAGGTGCTGCCCAGGCAAGAAACGGCTCCTTAATAAGCCCCTTCTCGCTGCGGGTCACGTTTCTAAGTGATGGCGACTGTTTCAGCTTAAATTACTTTACCAGGTACGTCTGCAGCGCCGGACAAAAGGGGTTTTGTTCCAAACCCCGGGAAACAAAGCTCAGATTGTCTTCTGTTTGTTGCGAGACGCAGAAGCCCAGGTTTTACCGTTGACGTAAACACCCGCGACGGTGACTTCAGGGCACGACGTTTCCAGGTAGCGCGGAAGCACCGGGGAGGCCGGGCCGGGCGGGGGAGGGCCCAGAGGGCGCCAGGCCCCGGGCGTTTCAGTGCAACGACCTCGTTTCGGGGGAGCGAGCTCGGTCTCACGGCTGCACCGCGGGGCCCCCACCCTGGGGGCGCGGGGACACCCAGCGGCTGGGCTCTCGGGCGGTGAGCGCGGCATGGGCTGTGGTGTCCGGCCTGGTCCCACGATGCCGGGACCTGCTTGTCACCCAGCGAGGCTGACGACGGTCACAACAGGTCCCACGGCCAAAAAATACACCAGGGGGCTTTCCCCGATGGCGCCGGGCCGGCGTCGGGCGGGCGCGTGACTCTCCCTCCACGGGCGGGAAGCCGGGCTGAGATCGGCCCGGGGCCCAGAGAGCGGCAGCCGGGGACCCCCGGGACGAGGCCGCAGGGGGCCTGGCCGGTCTCCCCCACGGGCGTCTGCGCCGGACGTCACGGGTGCCCCGCCTCGCTCCTGGCTCCAGCCCCTTGGGGCTGTGACCCCCGCCCGCCCCTCAGCCCCACCGGGAGTCTGTGAGGGAGCTGTGGGCGTGGCTGCCCAGGCCCCGCCCCGGACCCTAGGCCCCGCCCCATGCCCCGCCCCTGGACCCTAGGCCCCGCCCCCTGACCGTAGGCCCCGCGCCGGGGTGTCGGGGGCCCTGCGGGGAGCTGGCTGGTGGGGCTGCGACTCCCGCCCCGCACCCGGCTCGTCCCCCAGAATGGGCACCGTGGTCGGGGCCTGGGAGCGACCCGGGGACCCCCGGAGACGGAGTTCCGCCGGCACCTGCGGCTCCTGTCAGCCGGGCGGGCACTCGCAGCCGGCGGCCGCAGGTGGGGACAGCGGTGCCAGCAGAGCCCGCACGCGACACGCTCCCGGGGCGGCTCGTGGAGACAAAGCCGCAGCCGCCACGCGTCGTGGGCTGCGGAGGGGCGGCTCCGTCACAAACACGCCAGGCCGGGGAGTGTGGGGCAACCCCGCCGTCCGCAGGGCAGCTGGGCAGGCGCTCCCCGCACTGGGCCGGCGGGGCTCCCAGGGCCGCCCTGCCTCGTCTATAGGACCAGGGGCCCCCCGTGCGCTGCGCCCCACGGTGCCCCCCGGCGCTCCCCGCCCCCCAGCGCGCCTGTCCCCGCCCCCCACGGCGGCCCCCCAGCGCGCCTGCCCCCGCCCCCCACGGCGGCCCCCCAGCGCGCCTGTCCCCGCCCCCCACGGCGGCCCCCCAGCGCGCCTGCCCCCGCCCCCCACGGCGGCCCCCCAGCGCGCCTGTCCCCGCCCCCCACGGCGGCCCCC